>CAUYQV010121406.1:0-79693 GCA_963574575.1 Galagoides demidoff
TTTTTTTTTTTTTTTTGAGACGGAGCCTCAAGCTATCCCCCTGGGTAGAGTGCCATGGCTTCACGGCTCACAGCAACCTCCAACTCCTGGGCTCAAGCGAGTCTCCTGCCTCCGCCTCCCAAGTAGCTGGGACTACAGGCACCCACCACAGCGCCCGGCCATTTTTTGGTTGCAGCCATCATTGCTGTTTGGCGGGTCCGGGCTGGGGATTCGAACCCGCTACCTTAGGTGTACGTGGCTGGCGCCTTAGCCGATTGAGCCACAGGCGCCGAGCCCAGACAGTGAATTTGGTATGAGTATCGACATGAAATTTCCCAATCTTGACAGTAGCACCAGAGTTATAAATCCTGGGTTTTAGAAAACCTATGGCAGTGTGTTCAGTGGTGACTTGACATCACACATGCAACGTGATCTTGAACATAAACACATGGCAGCATACAGGTCAGAGATAGCTGCAGATGTAGGGTTAGGTACAGACAATAAATATGACAGAAAAGCAGCAAAATCTAACCCATTGGTGGATCTGGGTAGAGTCTGTGGAAGTTGCTGGTACTAATCTTGCAATCTTTCTATAAGGTAGAAATTGTATCAATACTAGAGGCTTTGTGACAACAAGCTCCAAAGTACAGGGCTGGGCCAGCACTGCCTCCCCATCCCAAATAGACTTCAACTCTGAAGGTGTAGACAGCCCAGAATTAACTTTAGCCAGTGTCCATGGGCAGCTGGAGGGTGCAATGAGTTGAATCATGTCCCTCCCTAAACATATTTAAACCCCAAGTCCTGGTCTATGAATGGGAAGTTCTTTGGGAATAGGGTCTTTGTAGATGACATTAGTTAAGATTGAGGTCACAATGAAGTAGTGTGGGCATTAATGGAATGACTGGTGTCCTCATAAGAAAAGGAGAGACACAAATGCATAAGAGAGACATGGACCCAAGCAGAGACCAAGGCAACAATGCCGCCACAAGCCAGGGGCTTGAGGGTTGTCAGCAACCACCAGAAGCCAGGGGAAGGCACAGAATGGAGTCTCCCTCACCTCTGGAAGGAGCCAGCCCTGCTCTACATTTTTGTTGTTTAAGCCCAGGTTTGTGGTCATATGGAGACTCCTACCCAGATACCTGGGTAAAGTGAAGGGGAGGTTCTTACTCAGCCTCTGGGGAGCTGTGGGCCCACACACCCATCCACACATTCTCCTGCAGATCAGCAGATGCTGAGCACCAACTGTGTGCTGTGCACTGGTGAAGGCCCTGGGTGCCCACCTGCGAACAAAATTGACACAATCTCTGCCCTCCAGGAGCCAGCATTATCATGGGCAAGATAAGAGGATCACAGAGCATGTTATTGGGGAGGACACAGTAGGAACAAGATGAGAGATGGTCAGGGGCAGTTAAATAAGAGAGGCTTCCCAGGAAAGGGGTTTTGAGCAAAGACAGATGTGAGGGAAAGGACTGTATGGTGATGGGAACCATGAAAACATAAGGGTGGGGTGGTCCAGAACATGGAGGGCAGTGGGGGGAGGCCCTGAGCCTGGGGTGCTGAGATTAGGGCTGGGGGGAGATTAGCAGAGTCAATCCCACATGTGGGGTCTGAAGCTCTGCAGGACCTTTTGCTACCTGGTGTTGGGTGGCCACATGGGGCTTTGGCACACATGGGCTCTGGGCTTGGTGTGCCCCCTTACCAGCTCTTCAGAACCCCCGCACTATGGAAGTCCTCCTAGGCCTGCAAGGGTGTGTGGTGTTGGACACGTGAAGGGCCACGTGATTCCCTGTTGCATGTGCCTTGTAATTTGACATTTGCTCACCCATCGGCTTGCCCTTATTACTGCACAATTAAAACTCTAGAGGCGGAGGATGACTCAGTTAAAAATAGCCTTTCCTGTCAGCAGGAGAGAGCCTGTGAGAATGAGTGGGTGTGAGGGCCCAGGGTGGGGGTCTACAGTTACCTCTGAAGGTGGGAAGCCTATCCCTAGCCCTCACCTTGCGACTTCTCACAAAAATGCAGCATCCTAGCTTCTAGATCGTCATTCACTGAGTAATTTATTAAGCACAAGCTTGTTGAATGACTGCTGTGGGCCAAGCATTGTTCTAGGCCTGGGAAGACGGAGGAAGGCAGAGTGGCCTCAGCAGTGCTGGGAAGGAACAGGGGAGGGGGAGAGAAAGAAGCATTCTGGATGGAGGCCAGGAGAGGGCTGCCTCAGGTGAAGACCCCAGGTATGTCAAGGACATCGGCACCAAATGAAGGGTACAGTACCTGCAAAGGCCCGGTGAGCAGAAGGAGCAGCAGGAGGCTCATCTGGCTCGAGCAGGGTGAGGAGCAGAGGGTAGGGAGGGGATGAGGCAGGGTCTGCAGGGCCTGTGTGAACAGGGACAATTTCAGTTTTCACAAGGGAAGTGGGAGCCACAAAGGACTGTAGACAGAGCAGCACTGCACCTGATTTGGAGCTGACATGCACCCACTGGTGGCTGCAGGCCATGGGCAGCACCAGGGGAATGGATGGGGGACAAGGGGTGTGTGCAACAGGGCTGGTCCAGGACAGATGATGGAGGAGGCTGATGGGGATGATGGGAGGATGGTGGGAAGATGGTGGGAAGGGTGATAGGATGGGTAAAGGGAAGGGTGATGGAATGGAAGGAAGAGTGATTAGTCTCACCCAGGTGGGGGCTGCCAATATGGTAAGAAGTTTGTGGGTTCTCATATAATTTTTTCATATTTTTCATTGAAGCATATACATATATTTTTTTGAGACAGAGTCTCACTCTGTTGCTCCAGGCTACAGTGCCTTTGTGTCAGCCTAGATCACGGCAACCTCAAACTCCTGGGCTCAAGTGATCCTCCTGCCTCAGCCTCCCATGTAGCTGGGACTATAGGTGCCCACCACTAGACCAGGCTAATATTTTTCTATTTTTGGTAGAAGTGGGGTCTTGCACTTATTCAGGCTGGTCTCAGACTGCTGAGCTCAAGGGATCCTCCTACTCTGCTCTCCCAATGTGCCAAGATTACAAGTGTGAGTCACTGTGCCTGTCCTGAAGTGTAATTTTTATACATAAAGTTCATAAATCATTAAGTGTATGGAGATCAGTGACCGTTTTTCATTGTGTACGTTACATAAAGTTATATTAACCATTTAAATGATCAAATCGGTGTCATTTAATGCCTTCACAATGTTTAAAACCACTACTTTTTTCTACTTCCAAAATATTCTTATCACTCGAAAAGAAACCAGCTCCTGGCCACCACAAATGCACTTCCTATCCCTGAGAATCTGCCTGTTCTGGACATTTCTTTTTTTTCTTTTTTTTTTTTATTGAATGGTAACTATGTACATTAATGCGCCTCGGGGGTACAGTGTGGTGTTTTCACATACAATTTGAAACATTTCCATCAAACTGGTTAAGATAGCCTTCATGTCATTTTCTTAGTTGTTGTGTTAAAACGTTCATATTCTACTCTTAGAAAGATTCACTTGTACCCTTGTAAGATAAACAACAGAAGTGATTCCTCCAATCCCCCTACCTCCACTCTACATTTCTTATAAATGGAGTCACGCTGTGTGTCCTTCTGTGTCTGCCTTCTCTCACTGACCTCGATGTCCTCAAGGTTCATCCACAGTGTAGCCTGTGTCAGAGCCTCGTTCCTTTTCGTGGCTAAATGATATTCCAGGGTATGAATATGCCACATTATGGTTTATGTAGTCATCTACTGATGAACATTTGGCTATTGTGAATAGTGCCGCTGTGAACATTAATGCACAAGTGTTCATTTGAATAATAGTTTTCAACGGTCTTGGGTATATATGTGTAAAATGTCAGGGTCATATGCCAATTCTGAGTTTAACTTTTTTTTTTTTTTGAGACAGGGTCTTGCTGTTGCCATGTTGTGATGCCCAGGCAGGAGTGCAGGCACAACTCTCTTCAGCCTCGAATTTCTGGGCTCAAGCAATCCTCCTGCCTCAGTCTCCCAAGTAGCTGGTACTACTGGCCCACATCACCACACCTGTCTAATTTTTCTATGTTTTGTTAGACATGTGTCCTTTATGTTGCTCAGGCTGTCTCAAACTCAAGCTATCCTCCCACCTTGGCCTTCCAAAAAACCCTGAGATAACAGTCACGGGTCACCACGCCTAGCCAGCGTTAACATTTTGAGAGCTGGCAGACTGTTTCCCACAGTGGCCATGCTATGTCATGGTCCCACCTGCAGGAAGCTGGACACAAAAGAACAATTTTTCCTTCTCCACCACTTCACCAACATTTGTTGTTTTCCATATTCTTTGTCACAGCTACCCTTGTGAGTGTGAAGAGGTATCTCATTGTAGTTTTGATCTGCGTTTCCTCAATGACAAGTGATGTCAAGCATGTTTTCATGTGGTTTTATTGGCCATTTCTTTGTTTTCTGTGGAGAAAAGTCTGTTGCTTGCTTTTTTTTCTTTTGCTTCTTTTTTTAATTGGGTTTTTTGTCATTTTGTTGCTAAATTGTAAGAACTTGTATGTACTCTGGATACTTGACCCTTATGAGTTCAACTAACATTTGTAAATAAACTCACCACAGCACCTACCACCCAGATGACAGTGTCAGCCTTGAAAGCACCAGAGGCCCTCTGTCACTGCCTGGGTCACCACCATCTTGACTTCATTGCTATAGATTAATGTTTCCTGTTCTTGAACTTCTTATGAATGGGACTGTATTCATAAGAACAAAAGTATGTTCTTTTGTGTCCAGCTTCCTTGCTCACACTAAGAGGAGGTCTCTTGCATTGCCTCCTGCTGCACTTCCATCTCTTTATCGGGAAGGTTCTGGGGATGTTTGGAAGGCAGCGACTTATGGGTTTGCTGGAGGCTGAGTGGGGCTGACAGAGGAATCAGCAGGTCCCCCACCTCTCATCCCCCACACCCAATCCTTGCACACCCTGGAGGTGTTCCAGCTTCCAGTCTCTTTCAGACATGTCTCCCTTATCTCTGCCCACCCAGCAGGAGGCACCCACCTCACTCACTGGACATAGCACCAGTCCCCTGTCAGCCTCCAACCGGCCAAACAGTCCTGTCCTCCCAGACACTAATGTGTCTTTCTAAAACCTTTATCAAAGCTCTTCACCCCCCAGTGTAAAGTCTACACTCCTCACAGGGTCCCCCTCTGACCCACAGACCTTCCTCATGTTCCCAGGGTAAGCCTTTCCCACCCTCTTCTGTCCTTTGCATCTTCCGGGAGCTCTCCAAAGGTAGGGCTTCTAGGACCCCTATTAATGAGAAACAGCCATCTTCTGTGCTCATGGGTTTGGTCAGTCTGGAATGTGGGCACAGGATGGTCATTCCCTGCTCCATGCTATCTGGGTGCCCACTGGAAGACAGGAAGGCCAGGGCTCCCTGTCCTACCTGGGGTCCCTGCCCCTCTGGGCCTGTGTCCTTTCCATGCCCTGGTCTTGGAAGTCACACAGCACCAGCCTGCCATTCTGCTGGGAGCAGGCTCAAGCTTCAAGGGTTCACCTCTTTCTGGGAAGAGTCAAGGCCCTGGAAAGCAAGAAACTAAGGAATATCATCTCAGGGACACCCATGGGGTCTTGGGACCAACTTGTAGCATAAGACTCAGAACATATCTACCACATGAAAGAGGAACAGCCAACATGTTGAGCACTGTGTGCTGCTAAAATGTATTGAGCGCTTACTGTGTACAGCCACCTTGTTAGGTACTTTACATGCCCTCCCTCATTTCACACCCAGCTAATGTAGAGACGGGTCTTGAGCTTGCTCATGCTGGTCTTGAACTGGTCTCAAGCAAGCCTCCTCCCTTGGCCTCCCAGAGCACTAGGATTACAGGTGTGAGCCACAGCATGCTACCTCACTGCATGCCCTTTCAGTGTCATAAACCATGGTCCCCTGAGGGCAGAATTGCTCAGAAGAGAACTTCTATCCTGGGAGGCACATTGCAGACCTGCTCTTTATCTTGCCGTGCTCTGAGGGGGAGATGGTGACCTAGTGGGCTCTCTCCCAAGGCCACAGCAGCTGGTCTTGCACACCCGCTCTCAGTATCTTCACTCAGCTTTCCTCCTCTCCCTGACTATCAAGTCTGGTCATATCTTCAGCGAACACTTAGATAAATTGGTGTAGTGTGGCAACTTGATGTGTGAATGAGCCACGTGTTGTGAATGTTTTGAAAACTATTTTGCCATCACCCAAAGCTCAGAGAAGAGTGCACACTTTGCATGTCATCTTATACAGGAGGGAAACTGAGGCTGGTGGGGTCTGCCTAGGGTTCTTGGTGGGGAATGTGAGGAGCCAAGGCTGCAACCCTTGAGCCAAGTTGTCTCCCTGACTTTGAGAAATGAAGAGGGAACTCTGTGGCTCAGCTGGAAGCCAGGCAGGAGGAAAAGTGGAGACAGAGAAGGCTTTGGGGGCTAGGCCTCTGGCTACCCAGGCCACAGGCAAAGTATGACCCTATCAGGGGCTTTAGGGTGAGGGAGGCAAGAGAGAGTGGAACCTGAGGGGTGTTTCCCATTGCAGCCTTGGGGGTCTGGAGTGAACCACCCTGAAAGGAGCAGAGAGTGCAATTTCCACACAAAGTGTCCTCACTGCCGATAACCACTGCAACATCGGGGTGCCCAAGACTATTTTGTGTTCTGATAACCTGCTGGGACTCACAGAACCCATTTATGGTTTATTATAGTGAAAGGGTGCAGATTTGCATTGGCAGGAGAAGCCCCGGGGAGTCAGAGACTGCACAACTTGCAGGGAGCACTCACAGCTGCATGGGGTTCCCTCATGCAGGCATGGTTAGTCAACAGACTTCTGCAGGCTTGCTCTCAGTCGGGTTGGCTGACATTGGTATTGCCAGGGTGGCTGATCCTCCCTAGACCAGGGTTCTCCTCCCAGGCACTAGAGGGTTGACTACCCAGAAGCCAGGGTATGGCCAGACCTCTCTCTATGCAGGGTGGGATTCTTTACCCTGAACTCACATGCAGCCCTCCAGTTAGGCTCGTCCAGTGACCAGGAGGATGAAGAGTACTAAAGAGGAAACTTAGTCACAGAGAAGGCAGTGACCTGTCAGGATTTGTAGCCAGGGTGGCAGAGTACAGCACCACCCACACATAGAGCCACCAGTGGCCCTGTGACCCCAGGCAGGGCCTTGGGCCCCCTTATCTAGGAGGTTGGGCCTGTGTATGGGCATCCACCCTCTGGGAAGGGCAGCACAGGTCCAGGCCTGTCCAATTCCTGCCCTGACACCTGATAGCTAGGAAGTTTGGGACAGTTTTCTCATCTCTGAATGGACTTTGGCAGAGCCTTGGTGAGGATTGAATGCGTCATCCACACACCCACCCTGCAAGCGTAGCAAACAGGCCCACACCACATGTGCGCTGTCATCCATGACCCTCAGAGGACAGCTTGCAACACCCCCACTGCACAGTATGGTAAGCTGAGGCCCAGGGTGCCAGGTGGCAGCTTGTGAATCTCTGAGTCCCTCCTAAATGAGGAGGGGAGGGATCCCAACCCTCTGGGAAGGGTATGTGCACAGGTCTGCTCCCTCCTGGCTCCTTTTATTGAAGTCATTTTTCTCCTCCTGTCAGAGGAACTGGCTATGGGCAGCCCCTCCCTCCACTGCAGAGGAGCCAGAAGAAAACAAAAGCTTAATTGAATCCCACATGGGGAGGGGGGATGGCTCTGAGAGGACTTTGTTCTAGCTGGAAAGAAGGGGGTTGTAGGTGAGGGGAGGCAAGGCAGGAGGTAGTGTGGGGCTGGGAAGCCCCACTCAGGGTTCTGATGGCAATGTGATCACAGCACTTCTCCTCACCACTCTGTCCAAGCCTGTGGGTTCAGCTCTTCCACAAATGAGCCTTTCAAGCCTCATCACAGATAGAGTCGGACACCCAAAGAAGCCACACACCTTCCCTCGTGTGTGGAAGTCAGGATTCCAAGGCCCCCAGAATGGAGATGACAAAATACTAGCACTGCACAAGCAAAGGGGTGGGGGTGGGGAGTCACGGGAAGGGTGGGTCGACTATAGTGTAGGCATCATAGGGAGCCATGGAAGGTTTCAGAGCAAGGCAGCTAGTGAGTGCAGGGGGCCTGGGTTTGAATAGGCAGGTAGGCTGAGGCTATAACAAAGTGAGACAGTCAGGGCTAGACTCCAGAACCCCTTCCCTTCACTCTTGGAATATTCCTGCTGCCCCAATGCCCCTTCCCTCCCTTCTTCATTTTAGCTTGTGCTTCCGCCATAAAGCTCTCCTTGGTTAACTCCTGATGGGCAGCTCACTCCCTTAATCTGGCCACCTTCCCATCTCTCTGAGATGGACAAAGCCCAGGCCCCTGGGCTTCTTCCTCTGCTTCTTTTTCCCACAATAAACTGTGGCACCTAGACAGTTACTTTTCCTCCCTCGGACTGGGATACACTGGGCAGAACTATGCCTCCTCCCTCAGATTGGGGCACATGGGCAGAGTTATTCCTCCTCCCTCAGACTGGGGTATGCTGGGCAGAGCTAGTCCTCCTCCCTCGGCCTCAGGTACACTGGGCAGAACTACGCCTTCTCCCTCAGATTGGGGCACATGGGCAGAGCTATCCCTCCTCCCTCACGCTGGGGTGTGCTGGGCAGAGCTAGGCCTCCTCCCTCAGACTAGGGTACATGGGCAGAGCTATTCCTCCTCTCAGACAAGGGCACCCTGGGCAGAGCTATCCCTCCTCCCTCAGAGAAGGGCCCCAGGTCAGAGCTCTGCCTCCTTTAGACCAGGGTCCCCTGGGCAGAGCTAATCCTCCTCCCTTAGACTAGGGTGCCCTGGAGCAGAGCTATTCCTCCTCCCTCTGACTGGAGACTCACTGTATGAGTGTTCTTTGGCTGCTGCTGCAAATTTTTTTTACAAAATCAAACTGACTTGAGCCGAAAGGATCTTATTGGCCCACCCTCTGAACTAAAGTGGTAAGTGGCTATGGACTTCAAGCACAGCTGGATGCAAGTACCCTCAATGTCACCAGACATCTGACTCCTCATCTTTTGGCTCTGCTGTTCCCTGTGTTGGCTCCATTCTGAAGAGGCATTATTTTATAATTTTTACCAAGTCAGTGGCTTCTGCTTATGGTGACCCCAGTACCCATGGTGCTCCTGAGGGTGAGGGACTCAGGATGGCAGCCAGGCTGGAAGGAGAGAATGCTGGCATGTGCCTGTGTCTCTTTCATCACACAAGAGTTACTGGGGCTGAGCACTCTGTGGTACCAGGGATACTGTGGGTGCAAACAACATAACAATCTCCTGAGAAATGACAGCAGAGGTAGCATATGACAACAGCAAGGAATGCATAGGGTGACTGGCTTGGTCTTAGTGGAAGCTGCCCCGAAGACAGGGCCAAGACCTGATGTGGTCTGACACTGGCGAGGCATTCCCAGACAAGGAAGGGGTTGGAGGGTGGAGGGAAGAGGGAAAGTGGCCTTTGAGCAGTCCAAAGACACGGGGCAGCCACAGCTAGACACAGGCACATGCGTAGACAGTTATACACATATGCACATCTTATGTGGTTACATATGTACACATGTGCTCATGTCCACAAGGACACAGATACATATATGTACATATACCTGGTAACACATGGCTACACTTGTGTACACTCAAGTAATCACATGGTTACACATGCACCAATACACACACACATATGATCACACTGACGTGCACACAGACACTGCAAATCATGCAGAGGCATGTGATTACATGTGCATACCTATCTGGCACATGCATGACACAGACACAAGCAAACATACATGTGGGCACACACTGGTGACCCAGTGATGAGTGGCTGGTGGGGAGAAATGAGAAGGCACCCGGTTGCCTTGGCAACGCATCCTAGGACCCAACCAGGCCTACTTAGTGTGGCTCATCTGGCAGGCTGTCAGCAGGCAGGGGGCTACTCAGACCCTAACTCCACACAAAAGCTCCTGGAACCTTCATGACAGTTCTGACAGGCTGGACCCCATGGGGGACACAAGAAGAGAAAACAGCCCAGCCTGGGGTCACAGCAGGGGAAAGGCCCTGTCCTGGGGGCCCAAGGGAAAGATGGGGCCCTGGCTGTGGAAGTTCATGTAGATGGAAGTTAGGACAGCACTCTACACACAGACCTGTGAATAAATGTGAGCCATCCTCACAATAGGGTTCTGGGTTCTTGCCTGCTGCCCTGTCTCCATCCCAAGCAAGAGAGTCTGAAAGGGGTGAGAAAGGACTTTGCTGACCTTGAAGGCTTCCCATCATCCTCCCTGGAATTTACAGCAAAACTCCTGTTATTAAACAGCCAAGCAAGCAGACCTCCACCCCCGTGTTCCTGAAACACCTTTAATGCACTAAAAACAGCATTTATAAACAAACACAGGGTGGGGGGGGTGTCTTAAAGATTTATCCACAGTCAACTTCAAACACAAAGATATCAAGCACTGCAGGGGCATATGAAAGTGGGACCCCCGGGAGAGCAGGGGCTGGGAGAGATGAGGCTGTGCTGCCGAGTTCTAAGCATCTAACTTCATACAGGGCCCGGCTGTCCCTGCCCCCAGGCTTGACATACCATAGCCCTGGGTGCTCCCAGGGTTCAGAGAAAAGGGAGAGCCCCTACAGCACCAGGCACAGAGAGGGGTAGCCCTAAGGGCCCCTTATTCTACATCTCCAGGGTATACAGGTGTGTCTTTCCTTTAGTCCTCAGGGGACCAGCTCCTTCTCTCTCCCCGGTGGGAGGTGGATATCTACTCAGGAGGGACACAGCATGACAAAGGGGGTGATGCTGCACAGGGAGGGATGTCCCAGGGTGCCTGGTGCATTAGGCCTAGCAGGCAGCCAGGGAGAAACACAGGGTCTAGTCTGGCTGAGCCCCTGCTTTGAATTGTGCCATTTCTGATTCATTCTGAGCCAGAAAACCCCCACGAAAATCATTCAAGGACCCACATAACAACAATGGAATCCACACAGCTGCCCAGCAGCATGAAAAGCCACAACCAGGGTCTCCTCAGCTGTCCTTTTGTGATCCAACCTACCAGCACCCAAACCTAGTTAGACAGGTGGGAGTCAGTGATGGGGGCACTCATAGTTACCAAGTAAGGATGAACGGGAGCAATGGGAATTTAGGCTGGTCTCTGAGGACCTCTGAGCAAGACCCTCAGACAAGGGTGGCTCCAAATGCTGCAGTGAGAGTGGCCAGACAGGCCTGTACCCGAAATCAAGCAGAGACAGCACTGGAGGAAAACAGTGGCAGGAGAGCTGCCTGGCTCCCTAGTGGGCCAGAGCAAGTCACCTCATTTTCTGTTTGAAGACTTCCTCTGCTGGTAGCCTAGAGGCAGCTCTCCTTCTCCACCTTTGTCTGGGCATGTATTCGGCCCTCAGGTTTGGGTGGACACCCTCATCTGACCCCTCTCAGCCAGACCCCAGAGCAGGAGTGCCTCTCTCAGCCCTGGGACCACCTTAGGCAAAGCCTGGGCCTGGACTTGCTCTCTCCGAGCACCTGGCTGGAATAGAGCAGCAGCAAGGCCATGGGAAGAATAGCATTCAGCAACAAAGGGGAAGGAAGCCACAGCTCAGTTCCCCAACCTGCAGCCTCTCCATCCCCACCCTGCCTCAGGCACTTGTCCAGATTCCCAGATCCCTGAGAACCTCTTTCCAGAACTCTGAGTCAAGGGGTAAGACTGTGTCTAGGGACAAGGGTGGGTGTTCAGACCTGCAAACTGGCCTTTTTTCTGCCCCCAGAAGCTCTTCTCCTCCTCTTCCTCTGAAAAATTCAATTCAGAAAAATTCATGTTCCAGTGACCCAGGAAACCCATGTTAGCTGCAGCATCAGGGCTCAGCTCAGCCCAGCCTGAGTTTGGACCCACCTCCCCAGCCGCTGGCCAAGCCAACAGACCTGCCCACTAGGAAGCAGTGTGGAGGGGCTGTAGTGGGAGGCCCTACAGGAATGGCAACAAGGAGGTCAGAGGCAGCTCCTCCTCCCCAAGCAGCGTGTCCCTTTTGAGGCTGCTGCCTTTGTTGACGACCTTGATCCTCAGGGCCAGTTTTCGGACACTGGCCGGCCCCAGGCCATCAAAGAAGAAGTCCTCGTTGAAGATGGGATGGCGGCTATTCTTGATGATGGTGCTGCGCTGCTTCTGCAGCTTGCCAGGGACCAGGCACAGGCCCACACAGCAGTTAATGCTGCGGGCATCACAGAGACGGTCGTACAGGCCCTCAGCGGCCAGCAGGCGCACCCGTAGGCGGGCCTGGGCCGCCTCATACTCAGCTAGCAGCCGCAGACTACCCCTTGGGCCCATCCGAATGGTGTGCTCCCCTCGAGGCACCTGGCTCGACTCAGGGCCTGGTTCTGGGGTGGCCCGGCGGGTCAGGCGGCGGCGGATACCAGGGCTGGTGTCGGGCGTGCTGTCGTCAGCAGACAGGGAGCCATGACGGCCAACAGAATGCTTGAGCTGGCTCACTTTGGCCTGGCTGTCCTGGGCAAAGCCTTTGAGCAGTGACACAGACCGGGAAAGCAAAGGGGACCCAAAGGGGGAGGACTCGGCAGAGGACCCGGTGTCACTCTCTCCCCCGCTGAAGTAGCGGCTGGGGCTCATGAGGGCCCCACCAGCCTCCTTGGACGCCCCATCAGCCCCATTGGCCTTGGCCCCTGCCCGACGGCGCCCAGTGCCTGGGGAGCCCACCTGGGCCAGCGCCCCATGCTCACTGTGAAACAGAGACTCCTTGCGACGTGTGTGAGGGCTCTCAGCCAGCGTGGTGAAGCCATAGGATGTCTGGGCCTTGGGTACTGAGGGCAGGGACATGGCACCCTGGGCCTGTGGGTCAGCATTGGTAGCCTCCTCAGAAGGCCAGTCCTCGGCACTCTCAATTTGGATCACATGCCGTGTAGCTGCCTTCAGCAGGCTCTTGCTCTCGGCTGCCAGCTTGGCAGGCAACCGGGGGCTCCGGGGAGCACGGCGGGGAACAGCCGAGGCCAGGTTCTGTTCTGATGTGGACGGGTCAAGCACAGCCTGTCCCTCGGCCTCTGGGGGGCCTGAGGGTAGCTTGGGGGGGATGAAGAAGTCAGGGATTTTGTCGGGTGTCAGCACATTGCTGTACAGGGGCCCCTTAGAGGCCTTGTCCCCTGACTCACCCCCCACACCCCGAGCGGCTCCGTTTTCCCCAGTCCCCCGAAGCCGCTCCAAGAACCACATGTTGGTTTTTCTCATGGGGGTGGCAAGCAAGAGGCCAGGAAGGGCTGCAGCGTCTGGGAAAAAAAGCAAGAGACGGGCGCTGGGGCCTGGCTGCTAGGTGGGTAGGGGAGGCTAGAAAGTGCCCTGGCTCTTAGGGGCCAGAAGGGTCCCTCTGGTCACCCAGCTGGGCTCAGGACAGGGGCGGGGCAGGTTCGTCTCTCCCCTTCCCAGAGAGATCGTACTTAACTTTTTAGCACCTAAGCTAGGGAGGCGGGGGTGGTGCTCTGACTCCTAGGGGAGCTCCCAGGAAAAAGAAGCCCCACTCCCACCCCTGCCCCCCTTTTGAGGATCTCAACGTGCTTTTCAAAGGGTTCCATGCTCAGTCCCAAAAGGGGGCACCCTGGGGTATGGATGGACCCCCAGGGCTTCCAGCTCCGCCCCCCAAGCTCCCACCCACCTGTGGCTTCTCCCTGGACTGGGGGACGAGGAATTCGGGTGGGGAAGGAAGGGACAGTGAGTATGGCAGCTGGCAGCGCAGCGAGCTGACCCTCCACTCCCCCTACGGACTCAGTTTGGGGTGGGGGTGGGGTCCCGCAGCCCCCGCAGCCCCGGCGGAACGGGGCGGGTCCCCGAACTCACCCGCCCGGGCAATGGCCCGAGGCTGGGGATGCTCCCGCGGGCGCAGGGGTCTGGACGCGCGGCTCGCGGGGCTGGCGCGGGGTGGCTGGGGCTCTGATGCGGGCGGCGGCAGCGCAGTCGGACTCATTCACCCGCGGCCGCGGGAAGCCGCCCAACGCCGCCACCGCCGCCGCCGTATTCCTCCTAGTACTGCCGCCTATGCCCGCGCTCCGCCTCCCAGGCCCCGGGCGGGGCGTCACCGAAACGGCCCTCTCTAGGGCCAAGTCAAGGGGACTGCGGAGGGGAGTAGTGGTTGCGGTTTGTGTTGGCCATATCTGCCACTCGCCCCCCCCCCCCTCGCGCCTCAGTACATCTCAAGAGGACCGCCGCCCCCCACCGTTTGCAGCTGGCCACTTCTCTGGCGAGCAGCTTTCCTGACCAATGATGGAGAATAAAACAATCGCAGTAATAGTAAGAGCAGCTGTGTTTGTTGTGAGCGCTTCCTCCCTGTGCGTCTCACCAGAGCTCCGGTCTCTGACCCTCATGACACAGTAGGCAAGACCCACTGACACCCCCAATTGTAGATAATGAAGGTGAGGTCTTCCTTCTAGAAATGAGGACCGAACCGCTCAGACACCACTGAATGCACATCCTCTCAGCAGAATCCTCAAGAGGTGGGAGGGGCTGCTCCTTCATTTCAAGGGCCAATATTTATACCGAGCATCCACTGGATGCTGGGCAGCGACCTGGACCTGAGGTCCCACAGAGAAGGAGGGATACAGCCCCCATCCCTGGTGATGCCTGCACAGAACACAGGTACATCACATAATTGTAATTGGGGGCTCTTGGGACAGAAACACAACAGGATGTGAGTGTGACAGCGGAGACAAAGGGAGAAGGCTTGCCATGCAATCCACAGATGGGGAACCAAGAGGGCCCAGACTGCTGCAGCTCCTGAGACCAAGCAAACCCTCTCCTGCCAGCTGTTGGTGGACCTGCAGCCCAACCCTCACTGAGTCCTGGACGTTAGCTTCCCTCTAGTCTCAGTCCTCTCTCCTGGAACCCAAGGCTGACCAGTTTCCAGCCAGCCTTGGCTTGTGAGGGGCCAGCAAGATGATGTATCACCAGGACAAACCCCGGGGCTGACAGGCGCCTGGTGCTTTATTAAATTATCAATTGTCCAGGAGCCTCCCTCATTCCGGGAATGTCCCCAGGTCACTGAGATGGGGGCAGGGATGAATGACAGCTGGTGTAGCTGCTAAGGAGGTAGGGGGCAAGGGATAGCCCAGCCATCCTTGGAGTAGGGTGTTAGGGTCCCATCGTCCAGAAGGGGTGAGTGTGGCTCACAGGAGCTATGACTCCCCCAAGGGGCCTGTCTCAGGTTTGCCCACCCAGCAAACTCCATGAGCCCGTGGTTTGTGCTGGGCAACCACTATGCAGCCCCACAATCTCACAGAGGAGGCAGATACCAAGCAATTCACTTGACTGCTACCTTCAGGACGCCTGGGCAGGTGACGGCACAACCAAACAGGACGTTAAGCCCCAACTTTAGCTGTGTGAAGAATGCCCTCAGGAAACTGGTTGGCTGGGCCCCAAGCCATGAAGAGGAAGGGTTGTAGCGGTCTTGTCCCTGTGGCGTCCTGAGGGCTCAAGCCAGCCAGAATGGGGGCTCCAGGAAACAGTTTACAGACAAACAGACAGAGAGCACCAAAGTATAAATGGTGACTCCTGAACAGTGCTCTTTCCTGCAGCAGGCAGCATGAGGCCTGAGATAGAGGGAAGGCTTTGGCCCACTAAGTCACCTTCCACCACTGCACAATCCAAGGACAGTGAGGCCCAGGAATGGAAAGATGGCTCCAGCCTGTGGAGAGGAACTATGCCACTGACACCTGCTGACATGAGGTGTTGAGATTCACTCCTCACCACCCTTGTCCTGGGCCAGCATTCCCACTGTGTCACTGCAGGCAGGCATCCAAATCTTTCTGTGCCTCCATCTGCAGGCACATAGACAGTCCCTGTATCACAGCATCAGTGTGATGATTTAACAGGTAAGTATTGGTGAGGGGAGGGTCTCAGCAGGGGGAGGCACTTGCCAGGCCTTGAAGTGAATCCAGGAGCCTTGACTCACCACAGCCCATCCCTGCCCCTACAGGGGATATGAGCAGCCAGGGATAGGGTGCCTGAGGAGCCAGGGGCTAGGGAAACTGAGACCCAAAGCATGGTCCCCATTGTTGGTGAGGCAGGGGCAGGGAGATAAGAGTACTTCTTACTCTGCAGCAGCCCTCACAGCAGGCCCCAGGACCACCCCTACCCACTGACCTGCAGCTCCCCTAGAATCAAAGACTGGGGAGGCCGCAGCTTCAAGCTCAAGCTGGAGAGGTCAGTGGTATAGGTCACAACCCCTCCCAGCCAAGTTGTGCAACTTCATACTGGGGGTCTCATCCTCTGTGCCCCAGGTGGGGTGTAGCACGGTGTGCTTCCCAGGAGCCAGGCCTGGATTGTGAGTGGCTTCTAGGGTAACAGGCTTACAGGAAGTGTTTTCTGCTTCTAGAGAAAACACTGAGTGCCTGAGCAGCCTGGGGCATATGCCTTAATCTGGGAGCCCAGAAAAGGAGGGAAAGTCAGAACCATCCGAAGTGCAGGCCTGTCAGCAAGCTCCCAGAGGAACCCAGGCTGGTCTTTCGTCACACGTTAACCAATGGAAGGGTGCGGGAGGAAACTGAGGCACAGAGAGTGGCTGATTTCTGGGGGAACTCAAATATGTCACTCACATCCAGGTCTGTAGCAGGGTGGGTACCAGTGCCCTAACCTCAGTATTCTGCCTTCTTGTCCAAATCCAGGGGGGTACAAAGGATGCGACTCGTGCAGGTTCCATAGCAAATTCCAAAATCCTGCCTCCCACCTAAGGCTCCCCAGGCAAGAAGAAACCATTGACAGAGTGATGAAAGAAAGTTAGGAAGGTAAAAAGGTACAGAAACAGGTGTGAGGGACCCAGCTGGAGCCAGGCATGCCCTGCTCCCTGGCACCAATCATCACCAGGACACTCCAGCCTTTCCTGCTCAGGTAGCAGGATGAGAGGATGACAGGATCCAATCTTAGGCTCCTCCTAAGGTGGAGGTGCCTCCAACATCATGGCCTTCATCCTCACCTGCACAACAAAGACATCAGCATCATCAGCATCACCAGCTTGTCCAAGAGGCAAATCCTCAAACCCACCCCAGACCTGCTGACTCAGAAATGTGGGGTTTCTTTTTCTTTTTTTTCAGAAATGTGTTTTAATAAGCTTTCCAGGTACTTCTGACAGATACCCAAGTCTGAGAACCACTGGATCACTGAATTCCAGAAGCATGGATGGACATAGGCTCAAAACTATCAAGATGTTTTCCTGATAGCAGCAGATTGTATGGTGGCCTCCAAAATGATATATCTAGGTCTTAACCCCCAGCACCTATGAATGTGATCTTTTTTAGAATAGATGTCTTTGAATATGAGCTTCTGTTCCCTCATCTGTAACATGGAGAGACTCTGTGCACCCTGAGTTCATGTGGTTCTCAGCACAGATCCCAGCAGAGTGCCAGTAAATAGGACTTCGCAGAGGACAAGGGATTGGGAAGAGCCTGGGCCCCGGAGGACCCAGAGCTGTGAATCCATGAGCAAATGAAGGGCAACAAGACATCTCTCTAGCCCAACTTCTCTGGAATCTGACACTTCTTTCTCCACACTCCCCAGTCTAGGGAGTGGTCTCTGCCCTCCCCCGTTCCTATCCTGTCCCCAGCAGCATTCTCCACACTGGAAAATCTTGTCTCATTGTGAATGCATGCACATTACCCCTGTGTCCCTGGCAGCTCTCCCTAGCACCAAGCCTCACTCCCACTCTGCTCTGATCTCACCTGACCACACTTTAGGCCATTTATACTCCCTGAGTGTGCTGGTACCACATACCACAGGGCCTTTCCACATGCCATCTCCTCTACCCAGAACTCTCCCCTCTTCACTGGGGCCCATCCTCTGATTATAGCCCCTGTGTTATTGCCACAAGGAAACTCTCCTGGGTTTCCTGGGATCTCTTGTCATACATCTAGTGGTGATTTGCTGATTAAAGTCAATTGATTGTTAACTCCACAAGCACAGATCTGTTATGATCACTATTGCATCTTGGCTGCTCATCAGAGGACAATGTAGGCATGTTGAAGGGTGTTGTGGGAGTGAAGGGTAGATGGACAGATGGTGGAAGATGGATGAATGGATGATAAGAGTAATGATGGATAGATCAGTCAGGGAATGGAATGATGGTTAGTCATGTGGATAGATGAATGGATGGATGAGTGGATAGGCAGGTGACAGGGTGGGTGGATGGGTAGACTAGTGAATGGAATGAAGTGGATGAATGGATGGATGGACTAGTGAATGGAATGAGGGATGGTCAGTCAGGTGGATGGATGAATGGGTGGGTGTGTTAAGCATTAAGTAGGATGAATGATCGACGGTTAGTTGGTTGGATGGATATGTGGGTACACAGATGGGAAATGGATGGATAGAATGATTGATAGTTAGACAGAGGGATGGGTGGGCAGGTGGATAGATGGATAGATCTATCCATCTAGATGGTGGTGGGTTAATGGTAATGGTAGATGGAGGGTTAATGATGAATGATAGATGGGTGGATGGATTGTGGCTCTCAGTCTCTATGTCACTGAAATGAGATGTGCCATCAAAGTACCCTTATGGCCCTGCCTTCTGAAGGCTATGTCCTAGGTAAGGGCAGATGGGAGGACTACTCCCCAGACCCTTCCCATACATGTTCCCCAGGGCATAGGTAGGGCCTCCCCACAGATCCAGACCCCAAGCCCCTCTGCCCTCAGCCCTTAGCAGGATGTAGCAGGCTTGGGCACCTCTTGGGAGAGATGCTGCCATGTTTGTGGGAGGAGTCAGGGGAGGTTCCTGGCAGAACTGGGGTCTGGGGGATGCAGAGGCTCAGAAGTAAGATGAGGGCAGTTCTAAGGATTAGGAGTTAGGGTGTTTGAGAGTGAAGTGGGCATAGGAAAGAAGTAGGGATGTTGAGCAGGTGTCCAAAGAAACGGTACAAGACACTGGGAGACTGAGGAGATCAGTCCCCAAGGGCCAGTTAGAGGCATCTTGGGAAAGAAAAATAAGCTTTTGTCAGATACAGTTCTGGAAAAAGAGAGGTTTGTGCACTCAAGAGATAAACTAGGGTGTCTCCAAAGTAAGAGTTGGGTGTGTTTTAGTAGAGAGCTTGACATGTGCTTTAGCTTGGGACCAAATGGAAGTATCTAAAGGAGATGCAGGGGTTCTGGGCAGAGGGCCCCATACCCTGCACATGCGTAGCCCCATCTCCTTCTCTCCATGTCCAGGACCCTAGGGCGGCCAAATCAGGGTCCCACAAGCACCTCCAGGGAGACTTATCCCAGACCCCAGCCCTGCGAGGGTCTCTAAGTATACAAGTGGTCTCATGCTCCTGTGGTCATTCTCAGGTTTAATTACAAACACATTTCAATGTCCAGTCCAGGTTGACAGCTATGGGATGGGGGAGTGGTGGGACCAGCCCCAACTGGGCAGCTACATGCTTCTTCCTCCTGCTCATAATTGCCCCCATGTCAGCTGTCCTCAGCAGCCTGGCTGCCCCGTTGTCCCAAGCTAGCCCAAAACTGCCCCCAACCCCAGACCTGGCATCAGCACATACCCTGGTCTGACAACCCCAAAGCACCTTAATTCTCCCCCCAGAAAGACCACCATGCACCCAGTTTCTCAGGTGGAAAAAGTAAGCCCAGCTGGGATAGGAATTGGTTTCCACAGCAGGGAGCTGGGAACCCTCAGGCTCCACAAGTGTAGACTGGGTCCAGCCTGAGGCAGATGGGGCCCAGGGCCGGGGCTTCAGCCTGGTGGCTGCTCTCTGCTCTGAGCTCTGTGGCGGTGAGAGGAGGCTCTGTCTTTGGTATGTGCACCCAGGCAGAGAGTGGGCATCCTGGGCTCCGCCGGTGGAGGACTCCTAGGCCCCCAACCTCCCAGCCTGGTGCCCTGCCTAGCCCAAGGCTGGCTGGAGGAAGGAAGATTCCAGAGGCTCATGTGTAGGAAGGAGAGACAGCGGCAGTTCTGGCCTGAGCAGGGTCTGAGAGAAAGGCTGAGAGCTGTAAGGCCACGGGGCAGCAGGAGCCCAGATGAGAACCATCACCTGCAGGCAGAAAGGGGTGTGAGGTCAGGGTTGAGACAACAGCCAGGGTCCTGGGCTTGGGTCCACTCTTCAGCCTCCTTAGAACCAGAGGCCTATAATCTCCAGGAGCTCCAAACCTCAGCTTCAGGCAGCACAGACTCAGGGCAGAGAGGTCAGGCCCTAGTCCAAGCCTCGCTGTTCTTGCTGTCTGATCCTGGCAATACCCCAACCTCCCTGTACTATCTCCTCTTCTGCAAAGCCAGCATGCTAATCCCAGCACCTGTCTCAGAACCAACAGCAGGTGTCATTACTGCCTTCTGTGTTATTCTGAGTCACAGAATACACAGACCCACCATGTTGCAGACCATTTTGGATAGCTCACAGAACCACAGCCAGTGGACTGATTGTGGGCAGGAAGAGGCCACAGCTAGGTGGGGAACACAGGAAAGAGATTGTTGCCTTGGGGAACCAAGAGCATCCCCAACCTGCCCAGAAGTTCAGCCCTGGGAAGATTCCACGTCAACTCCCCCCATGGCTGCACCCTCTTCTGCTTGGACTTCCTACTCCCACCTTGCCCCAGAACCCCACAGAGATCCTAAAATCACTCACATCTGCCTGTCCCTCTCCAGCACCAAAAGCGTTTCTTCTGCCTCAGCTCACAGTCCAGTCCTGCCTGCCCCAGGCCCACCTGCCCTCTCCAGTGATGTCTACCGCTCCTCCAATGTTCACCAATGATGCCTCCTCTGGAAAGGAAGACTGGCCACCCAGCATACAGCAGCATCCATAAAGATCAGGTGATTTTCATCTCCAGTTAATCAGAGTTACCCCAGGACCTAGAAGTTTCACTCTAGGTATGTGCCCACCCCAGGGCCGTGAGAACACATCCACATCAATATCTGCACATGCACATTTACACAGCATTGTTCAAAATAGCCAGAAAGTGGACACAACCTGTGTCCATCGACACATGAATGGGCAAACACAGTGTAGTTGAATATCACACAGGAATTCAAAAGGAAGGAGACTGACATAGGCTACAATGTGGATAGCCCTTAAGGGCCAGTGATCAGTGAGGGAAGCAGACACAGAAGGACGCACAGTGTGAGACTCCATTTATATGAAATGTCCAGAGATTGGAGCAATGTAGTCACAAGCCAAAAGACAGGCAGTTCCACAGAGACAGGAAGTGGATTTGGGGGTACAAGGGCTGGGATTGGGATGAGGAGTGACTGCGGATGGGGACTGGAGTTCCTTTTGGGGTGATGAGAATATTTTGGAATTAGAGGTGGTGGTTGCGTATTGTGAAGTGCTAATTGCCACTGAATTATGCACATTAAAAGAATGTACTTTATGATACATGAATTGTATCTCAGTTTTTAAAATGAGGAAAGAACCTGGAAAATGGTTGAATGCCAGCAGCCACACACCTTGCTCAGGGCTCCCGAGTGACCACGCCACGCAGGTGCAGCTCACTCTCGGCAGCCACGATGGGCTGCCCATTCTGCAGGTGGTAGTCAATCAGGTGGCTGATGCTCTCGAACAACACGTCCTTCGTCCTCACCTACACAACCAAGACATCAGCATCACCAGCTTGTCCAAGAGACAAATTCTCAAACCTGCCCCAGACCTACTGACTCAGAGATGTGGTTTGTTTTGTTTTGTTTTGAGACAGAGTCTCACTCTGTTGCCTAAGCTAGAGTGCTGTGGCCTCAGCCTAACTTACGGCAACCTCAAATTCCTGGGCTCAAGTGATCCTCCTGCCTCAGCCTCCTGAGTAGCTGAGACTACAGGCACCTACCACCATGCCCAGCTAATCTTTTTATATTTTTACTCTCACTCAGGCTGGTCTCAAACTCCTAAGCTCAAGAGATCGTCCCACCTCAGCCTCCCAGAATGCTAGGATTACAGGAGTGAGCCACTACACCCAGCCCAGAAATGTGTTTTTAACAAGTTCTCTGGGTGCTTCTGACAGATGCCCAAGTCTGAGAGCCACTAGATCAGAGAATTCCAGAAGCACTGATGGACACAGGCTCCAAAACTACCAGAACAGAGTCACACTTCCTGTGGCAGGTTGTATGTATGGTGTCCTCCAAAAAGATATTTCTAGGTCTTAACCCCTAGAAACTATGAATGTGATCTTATTTACAATAAATATCTTTGAAGGTGTAATCACGTTAAGGATCTCATGATGAGAGCATCTTGGATTATCCAGGTGGGCCCTAAGTCTGGTATCTTTATAAGAAGAGAAAAACTTAAATACGGAGACACATAGAAAGAAGGCTATGTGAAGATGGAGGTAGAGATTGGAGCAATGTAGTCACAAGCCAAAAGACAGCAAGGACTGCAGTCGTCCACTGGAGCTAGAGAGAGGCCTGGGACAGATCCTCCCTCTCGGCCTCCAGAAGGAACCAGCCCTGCCAATGCCTTGATTTGAACTTCTCTTCTCCAGAAATGTGGGAGAACAAATCTCTGCTGTTTTAAGCCACCTAGTTTGTGGTCATTTGGTAGGGCAGCCATGGGAAACAAATACACGCCTGAAATCTTGGAGATACATACCAAAAGTATATAAAATCAGTATCACCAAATCCAAAAACTATTGGCATCTTGGAATAAGAACACCTTAGTATCTCTGAGTGCCAGAAATGGACACAAAACAGAGAGACACCGTGTCCCACAGCTGCTGAGAATGTCATAGACAGTGCTGGACCCGCTGGGCATGTAACACTTGGGGAACATATGAAAATGTACATTTCTGAGCTCTGAGGCAAAATCTTCTGTTTCCGTGGCCCCAGAGGACCTGGGAATCTAAATTTTAATAATGTTTTAGTGGGAGTTCTAAAGTTTCTCCAGGTATAGGAACCACTGATCTAACCCCAGGGATCCAGACCAGGCCAGAAGTTAGGCAGGGAACAGGGAGACCTGAAACAGGGAAGAGGATGGTGGCAGTGGGGAGAACAGGCAGCTGGAGCCAGGGTCTACCCCTCCCATGGTGTCGCCTAGGCCAGGCAGGGCCCCAGTGTGCCTCAGAGACAATACACAGGCACCTGAAAGTTGTCCTACAGATCCAGTTGTTCTCAGGCAGAAAAGCACTTTGTAAACTCTGAGAAAACTGCAGCGCTCCCTCCCCCCTCAAGCACCTTCTTTCCTGGGAAATAACCCAGGAAGCCTAAGGCCTTTGAATGCCTGAAAATGTTTCATAAACCCTGGAACTCCTTCTAAATTGGAAAATGCTTCAGAAACTAGTGATGACTAAATTTCATTGGCTCAAAACAAATACCAAGATGTATCACTACTGTGGGTACCAGGAGGAGAGAAGGGAGAAAAACCTCCTTACTAAATAATGATGCAGTCCAAAGATGCAATTGATGGTTAAAAAGAAATCCAGATTTCAGAGAGGAAGGCATATGTCTTAGAATTGAAGCAATCTAGTAATTTGAAGACCCTAAGACTCCTTTAAATTGAAACATGTTTTGTAAACCCTAAAAACATCAGAAACTGAAAACACCATATTTATCACTCAAATACAAGCACTGTTTTGCAAGATGCATTAGTGATGATAAAGTAAGAAAGTGCATCTTACAATGGATGAAATATGGAATTTTGTAAACCCCAAAAGGCCTTGAAATTGGAAAAGATTTTATAAACTCAAAATGGTTTATAGGGCTCAGTGCCTATAACTCAGTGGCTAGGGTGCCAGCCACATACACTGCGGGGCTTGGGGGTTCGAACCCAGCCCGGGCCTGCCAAACAATGACAACTACAACAAAAAATAGCCAGGTATTGTGGCAGGCAACTATAGTCCCACATACTTGGGAGGCTGAGGCAAGAGAATCTCTTAAGCCCAAGAGTTTGAGGTTGCTGTGAGCTGTGATGCCACGGCACTCTACCAAGGGTGACAAAGTGAGACTGCCTCAAAAAAAATGGAACATCATTTTATGTTCTCCAGAGGACAATTTATCCTTAGAATAAGACCAAGAGATAACTTCACAGATATTATTACTATAATTAAACAAAGGGAGGGAAATGAGGCCCACAGAGCAGGACAAACTTACCCACAGCAGGGAAGTCTATAACTTATAGGGCTGGGCCTCAAAAACCAGTCCCTGAGCCTCAGCTTCCTCATCTGTAAAGTGGGAATATTAATAGCATCTCTCTGATAGTATTGGGAGCATGTAACAGGTGCTCTATGGTTGCCAGCAATTCTGATTCTGGGTCACTTTATTTCCTACTGACCCCAGAAATGGTGATCAAAATAAGGACCACTGATTTCTCAAACTTCAGATTTTCAGGGCCAGAAGGGTTCTCAGGACCCTTAGTTCCTATTTCCCTGGGCCCTTACCATAAAAAGGCATCTGGAAAGCACTTCTGTTCTGGCTGCCAAAAAACTTGCTCAATATCCTCTCCACAGGGGCCCATGTGAGAAATTTCTTTTCCAACTGAGTGCCAGGAAACTCTCTTTCTCCCAGAACTGTTTCACTGCTTCTTTTTTTTGGCACTGAGCATTAGGCAACTTATGTGTGCTGCTCTTTTTACATTGGCTGCCAGGAAGCTCAAAGCCCAGACAGATGTTTAAATTAGTCAATGCTATTTGCTCTTGAGGGTGAAAATGGCCATGTGACCTGCTTCTGGCCAATGAGGTGAAAGAGAAGTCTCTCTAGGGCTTCTGGAAAAGGTCTTCCTCCACTGGGGAAGAAGAGCTCATTTACTGCCCTGGCCATGCCCACCTCTGGCTTTGAACACATAATGCTGGGTGCTGCTGCCTTTATAGAAGCACAAGGGAAAGAAGAGGATCAAAAGAGACCAAATCAGAGCTCTGACATCATGAGGCTGTGATGGGAGTTCCTAGAGGGTATGCCCTAATGGACACACTTGAACATCAGGCAACTTTCAGTTGGAGGAAACAGAACCAAGTTATATCTTTTAATCAGAAAGGAATGAGGGGCTTACTCAATCACTGAAGGGGCTAAAGGAGCCATGAATCCAGGCTGAGCCTTCCAGAGAACTGACAACTCTGTAGAACTGGCCCACGGGAGAGCCAGTTGGGAAAAGGAGAATCAGAACACACCTCCCCAGGGTCATATCCAGGAAACACTGCCCAGGTGGCATCTAGGCTTCAGTACTTATTACTTCAATTGTCAGCGGCAAAGCCACCCCAATGCCTGCTAGGTACACACACAATAAAAAAGAAAATGGACACCCTATTCCCTACATCTTGACACCCAGCCCTTCAACCCTCTCCTGATATTGCTAGAAACAGGCAAACACAAGCAGGGCTGCGCTTTGCTGCACAAACAGTAGGAGGGTGGTCCCCATCCACTCTCGCCTTCCAAATCCCAAGCAGCTGGATCTGATCTTAGCCAAAGCCCAAATCACATCTCAAACCCAAGCTACAAGGGAGTATGGGACAAACAGATCTTCACTGCAACCTCAACAGCCCAGGTAGGCCCCTGGGAAGGAGGATGGGGGCACGGCAGGTAGATTGGCCAATCCACAATACCCACCCCTTCCCTGGATACAGGCCCTTCTCCTCTCTGCAGCCAAATTCTCAACCTCACAGACACACAGAATCACAGTGAGGATTCCCCAGCACAGAGAAAAGAACCAGAAATCCTAAACAGAGCAAATGTCTAGAAAGACCAGAAAATTCAAAAGGCTCAAGGCAGATGATACAGATAATCCTGTCCAAGAGTCTTTCATCTTTGGTCTTAATCTCCCATTACAACTATATTTACTTTGATACCGATTTCTTTATTTATTCATATGTTTCCATTTCCTTCTACAGATTTGTAGGGAACCTCAAATAATCTAAGGAAGGCATAGGGGTTTAAACAAATAAATCACATACAATCTAAGGATTTCAAGAATCCCATCCCCTAATAATTGTGATAGTAATATCAACTAATCTATCATTTATTGAGTACTACATGCCAGGTGTGATGAGGATACTGAAGTTCAGAGAAGACATTTGCCTAAAGTCACCCAGCAAGGGAGTGCCAAAGCCAGAATTCTGTCCTAGAGCATGCACTTAAATGCTACCCTTAACCTTGAAGCAACAGGCCAAAGGACTATATATACCAGGCAGGTAAGGAAATGCATGGAAGAGAATGAGTGGGAAGCAATAGGGAGGGGTGGGGTCTGAGGAGAACTAGAGGCTCCAGTGGCTATGGCCATGAGATACAGGTACTCAGCGTTACCAATGTTTCAAGGGAAACTTGAAATCTGATTTTTATGTGGATTTAACTGAAAAACAATTGAGTGATGTTTTACAAACACTGTTTAAGCCAAACAAAATATACTGCAGACCAACTCTAGTGCCCAGGCTGCCATCCATGCCTGTAGCTGGGGGCCCCCCAGACCCCTCTCTAGCATTGGAGGCCCTTTCTGCCCTGCACGTACCTCCCAGCCTTCAATGTGGGACTGCAGCTGCTCCAGAGCCTCCAGCTTCTCCATCTGCCTCTTGGTCTCATTGATGTTGGAGCAAACGGTCTTCATGGCCTGCAGGGCATTCTGGACTGCAGGATGGTCCGGGTGCTTGCCGGGGGTCCTCTTGGCCAGCTCCTAGGGTAGAGGTGGGAGCAGGGATGAGACACGTCAATCCAGAGGGGACTCAGCCTGGAGCTGAAGCCCGGCTCTGCTACATACAAGCTGTGTGACCCAGGGCTGGTGAACATCACTCATTCATTCATTTACTCATTCTGTAACTGTCACCTGAGCACCTCCCCCTAGGTGGGCAGTGTTCTAGGGTCTGGGGATAAATTTATTAACAAAACAGACAAAAATGCCTCATCTGGTGAGTGTTTCATTCTAGTAAAGAGGATGGGCCAAAATTCACAGAAAATCATAATATAATAAAATGTCAAGAAGTGAAAATACTAAGGCAAGTCATAATGAGGGGACAAGGAAATGTTTCAGATAGGGAGACCAAGGGAGGGACCTTGTGGAGGTGACAAGAGGGTGCCCTGAGGAAAACGCATCCCAGGTAGAAGGAACAGCAAGTGCAAAGGGTCTGGGGTAGGAATGTACACTGCGTGTAACTAAAACAGCAGAGAGGCAATATGTCTGCAGTGGCTCCCACCACAGAAACCGAGAGATCAGTGGGTCACGGAGGTGGCCACAGACACTGTTCCTCCCCAGCCCATTTTCTTATCTGTGTAATACCTCACCCTCACAGGGAAGTGGGACATGGCGGGTAAAGCCTGCTCTTAATCCACAAGCCCTCGCCACCATCATGTCTCACTCTCTGCTCACCCCTCACCTCAGCCACACGTTGGGACTTGCTAGAGGCCAGGCCAGTATTAATCAGAAGACTTCAACCACATACTGCATGTGACAGAGAGGAACCAAGGAGGAAGAGATTAGCTACAACTCGAGATACCAGGGAAGATTCTCAGGCCGAATCACCCAACCACCAGCCCACCGGCATTTCACCCCAGACTGTGCAACGGAGACAAATTTCTTGCCTCACCTGACACAGAGCATGCCTAATGGTTCCTGACTTCCCCCACAGCGCCATCTCTCAGCTCCCTCAAAAATCACAGATAATGTCCCCACAGACATGATGCCTTCATGTGGTGGTGACACACACTGGCTCTGCTCCACTAACTGGGTGGCCTTGGGCCAGTCTCCCCTCCACCCTGAGCCTCAGTTTCATCACCTGTAAACCAGTGATGATGAGGGTGGTGATGATAATAACGGCAGCACTTAACGCCTTCTGAGCCTTTGCTCTGTGCTTGCGAGGTAGGCTCTGTTATTTACCCATTTGATAGATGAGGAGACTGAGGCACAGCAAGATAGCTCAAGGCCTGAAAGAAGTTCAGGAAGGAACTGATACCAGGAGGAAGGAAGCCAGGCCATCTGGTTGTGTTCATGGTTGCGGTGAGAGAAAAATCAGATACCGCAGGAAAAGCACTAGCACCTTCATGGTAAGCAGTCAGTATGTGCAAGCTGTCAGCATCCCCGTCGTACGACAATACATGTTGGCTGTTATCATGAGCAGTGGTGTACCACGAATGGATGTGATCTGAGCATTCCCTGCAGAAAACCAACTCTAAAAACATCCCTTCTCTGTTCACTCACATTTTCCCTGCCTGAAAATGTGCATCCCCTTTCCCAAAGACTAGGTCTTAACAGTCCTGAGGCTGGAATGTTCTGCACCATCAGCCCTGCAGGGCTCTGCTGAGCCCCTGCTGTGTGCTAGGCACATGCCAGAGGCTTCGAGGAAGGGGAGACAAAGCCCTGCTCTTTCTCTGGAAGCAGCAGCAATGCCAGGATGGAGCTTCCACAGCAATGGGCGGCTTCAGGGCGTTATGGGGAGGACAGATAGCAGTTCTTGTCAAGCCCATGTGATCCTCATTATCTACTCTATAAGGCAGGCACAGTTACTACCCTTGGTTGACAGATTTAGGAACTAAGGCGCAGAGAGGCCAGGTCATCTGACCAAGGTCACGTAGGAGATCCGAGCCCAACCAACTGGGCTCCAGACTTTGTGCTTTAAATGCCTGTCCTAGGCCGGGCACAGTGAGTCACATCTGTAATCCTAACACTCTGGGAGGCTGAGACAGGTGGGTTGCTTGAGCTCAGGAGTTCGACATCAGCCTAAGCAAGAGCAAGACCCTGTCTCATAAAGATAGAAAAAATAAATGGACGTTGTGCTGGGTGCCTGTACTCTCAGCTATGCAGGAGGCTGAGGAATGAGGATCACTTGAGCCCAGAAGTTCAAGGCTGCTGTGAGCTATGACACCATGGCACTCTACCCAGGGCAACAGAATAAGACTCTGTCTCAAAAAATACATAAGTAAATAAATAACCCCCTGTACTAGTTATAAGCTTTCAGACTGTGAAATAGGAATACCTTCTTCTCATATAAATACATAATTTACATTAATTCAAGAGACTTAGAGTGAAAGAGACATGGTGGTCTGAGAAAGTGTCACTGAGGAAAAGGGCTTCCAAGTGCAGCTTGAGAGAAGTGAGGGCATGGGCCATATAAACACGTGTGGTTTTCAAGCACTCTAGGATGGACAGGAGACAAAGAAGGCTCCAAGGCAGCGAGAAACAGCAAGGAGGCTGGTGAGGCTGCAGCAGAGTGAACGAGAGTGGGATGGACAGGGAAGTCGGACCAGAGTGCTGAAGCCAGATCATGTAAGACCGTGATGGGGTCTCTGGGTTTCATCCCAAAAGTGTGGGGAGGTGATGGACCTATGCGCTGAGGCCTGAGCGATTTGCCCTTTAAAGGACCCCTGTGGCTGATGAGAAAAGGATGCACAGGCGGGAACATAAAGTGAACGCAGAACGAAGAAGGCCAGTTATGGCTACCGTGAGGTTCCAGGCAGGAGAGGACGGAGGCAGTGGCGTGGACCAGGAAGCAATGTGCCTCATTCATTCATGCATGCATTCATTCATTTAGCAAGGTCTCCTGTGTACCTAGTACCATGCTAAGCCCTCTGTCAGGGATAGATGATGGTGACATTGCCCCAAGACCTCCCAGAGCTGACAACCTGCTTGTAGGCATGTTTACAGACAAAATTGCAATAGAAGACCTTGAACTTAGGATTACAATCAGTAATTAAGTTCAGTTCACCAAAGCTACCCCAGTCTTACATTCTCTGACTCAGTGGTTTTGAGCATCTGGACCTATGTCAGACCTGGACGGGGACAGAGGCTGCTAGACAGTAAGATGCCCCACCAACCCACACTCATCAACCCCTTCTCCTAAAGCAGGGGACAAACAACAATCCAATAGGGCAGCACCTATGGCTCAGTGAGTAGGGGGCCAGCCCCATATACCAAGGGTGGTGGGTTCGAACCCAATCAAACTGCAACAAAAAATAGCCAGGCATTGTGGCAGGTACCTGTAGTCCGAGCTAGTTGGGAGGCTGAAGCAAGAGAATTGCCTAAGCCCAACAGCTGGAGGTTGCTGTGAGCTGTGATGCCACAGCACTTTACCGAGAATGACAAAGTGAGACTCTGTCTCTAAAAAAAAAAAAAATCTAATTATTTAAGTCCAGCCCATGCCCTGTTTTTGTAAATAGAAGTTTTATTGGAACCCACATACTCATTAATGTACATACTGTCAGTGGCTGCTTTGCACAAAAGCAGCAGAATGGAATAGTTATGGTAGAGACTGGATGGCCCCCAAGGCTTAAAGAATTTACCATCTGGTCCTTTAAAGGAAAAATCTGCTGACCCCTGGTCAATAGCAACAGAACTGATTCTCAGCTGAGCCTGAAGCCACCAAGAACAAAGACCACATTCCCACCCTGCCTTGGTCACTAGGTTCTGGGCCACAGGATGTGACCAGAAGTGATATGTGTGGCTTCCTTGTCCCTCTGCCTCTTCCCCAACTGAAACATGGATACAGTGGGAGCATTTGAGGCCCTGGTGCTAAGGGCCACACCCCAGGTTGGCAGAACCTGACAGCAAGGAGCTACCATGTTACACTGGACTGCCCTGAACACAAATAAGCTTAGGCATTGTTTCAACCACTATCGCAGACTGGGCACGATGGCTCACACCTGTAATCCTAGCACTGTGGAAGGCTAAGGTGGGCTTGAACTCAGGGGATCAAAACCAGCCCAAAATAAGAACGAGACCCCATCTCTCCTAAAAATAGAAAAATTAGGTGCCTGTAGCTCAGCAGCTAGGGCACCAGCCACATATACCAAGGCTGGCAGGTTTCAAGGCAGCCTGGGCCTGCCAAACAACAATGATGACAATTCCAACAAAAAAATAGCTGGGCATTGTGGCGGGTGGCTATAGTCCCAGCCACTTAGGAGGCTGAGGCAGAATCAATTAAGCCCAAGAGTTTGAGGTTGTTGTGAGCTGTGACATCACAGTACTCTACCATGGGTGGCAAAGTAAGGATCTGTCTCAAAAAAAAAAAAAAAGAAAAGAAAAGAAAAGAAAAGAAAAAAGAAAGGAAGGAAAAGAAAAATTAGCCAGGAATCATGGCTGGAGCCTGTAGTCCCATGGGAGGCTAAGGCAGGAGAATCCCTTAAGCCCAGGAGTTTGAGGTTGCTGTGAGCTAGGCTGACACCATGACACTATACTCTGGGCAATAGGGTAAGACTTTATTTCAAAACAACAACAACAACAAAAAAAAATACCCTGTTGTTTAGGGGCCCTGTCACTGCAGGTAAAATATATCCTAGCATAAAGGGACCCTACCTGGAGTGTCACTTGGGATAAATTCCCCATGAAATTGTCTTTCCTCCTGTTGGCTCTATTTAGCTTGGCATCTTGAAGTGCGGGGAGGAATTAACTGACCTCCCATGATCCCAGCGGGCAGGTGCTTTATTATCCCCACCCAACGGAAAAGGAAGCAGAGGCTCACACAGAGGTGAGGCCACTGCCCCAGGCTGCAGATGACCCGGCAGCCACACAGCCTAGCTCTGGAACAGATACTCTGTCACTATGCCATGATTCCCCAGCAGGCAGGCTGGGCCTCTCTCCACCTTCCCCTACAAGTAGGAAGCCCCCACCACTTTTATTCCTGAAACTAAACCTGTCACACCCCTCTGATGGGCACTGCCATCACATCTGCTCCTCCCAAACCCCTGGACGTCGAAATTTCAGCAACCCTCCTTCAGAAAGTTCTTTGTGGGGCTGCCAACATCCAGAGGATAGTAAAGAGGAAAAAAAGATTATTTCCCTTTTCAGTATGGCTGCCTCCACCTCTATGCTTGCCCTAGACCAGCTCTGGAGATGGGGAATTGAAATCAAACAAGACCTAGCCAGGCCCTTGGCTCGGGACCAAAACTGCAGGGATGTGTTGGCTTTGGAGTCTCGGTTCTCCGGGGCTGTGGCTCCACTCTGCTGAGCTCCAAAGGCTGAGGACCCATGCCTGCCTCCAGGCCTGTATGCACGCTGTCTCCTCTCCTGGAATATTCTTCCTTGAGATCTTAAGAAGGCAATACAATAGGACTCCGTAAGGATACCCACTGAGATCAGTGGAAAAGAACTGAGCATCAAGAACTCAATACTTACATTTATGGGCAATTAATTTTCAACAAGGATGTCAAAGCAATTAAATGGGAGAAAAAAGAGTCTTTTGAACAAATGATGCTGGAGCAGCTGAATATGCCTGTGTAACAGAATGATGCCTAGACCCCTTCCTCAAGCTGCACACAAAATTATCTCAAAATGGATTGTAGACTGAAATTGAAGAGTTCAAACTATAAAACTGTTAAAAGGAAACATAGGAGTAAATCTCTGTGCCCTTAGCTTAGGCAAAGTATTCTTAGAGATGATGCCAAATGTATAAGCAAGTTAAAAAAATAAACTGGACTTCATCAAAATTAAAACCTTTCCTGCTTTAAAGGACAGTCTCAGGGAAGTGAAAAGACAAGCCATAGAATGTAAGAAAGTGGTGTAAATTATATACGTGATGAGGGACTTATGCCTAGAATATCCAAAGAACTCTTAAGACTCAACACGATGAATAATCCAATTTAAAAAAAATAGGCACAGGATTTAAACAGGCATTTCTCCAAAGAAGATATACAAATGGCCAATAAGCAGATGAAAAGTTGTTAAACATCATCTGTGCAAACACAAAACCAAACCAAAACGAGAAGCCATGTCACATCTACTAGAATAGCTACAATCAAAAAGATGAATGAGGGAACATTGGTAAGGATGCGGAGAAACCAGAACCATCGTCAACTGCTGGCAGGAATAAAAAATGGTACGGCAGCTTAGGAAAATAGTTTAGCAAGTCCCTTGTGACATCTTGACCCATTCATATCTGAAGCCATCTATCCACATACTTTTTAGTTATGTGAGCCTGTGAGGTCTGACACGTAAGGTCATGACCTCATCCTAGGAAAAAGTGCTCCATACCTCACTACGGAATGTCACTACAGTCACCGCCAGGGTAGTCACCTTGGGAAGCTATACACTGATACCAGCCCCTAGCACACCCTTCAAAGAAATTCTGAAACTCTTTTTCTGGAATGGCCATCAGAGTTGTTATCACACTAGGGCTGACAGTAAAGTTCACAAACTCCTCCTAGGAGGTTAATAGGATTATTAAAGTTCGCAAACTCATCCTAGGTGAATACCTCATTGCTGACTATCTCTCTGGCTATCTTTGAAGTACTCCCCTTGGCCACCTCGTGACCATTCGAACAATGAGGTATGTTTCCGGGATAAGTTCGTGAACTCAACTGTCCACCCCCATACATATACATTTTGCATTCCATATGTTGCTTCGCCCTGCCTACTGGAGCTGGTTTTTCCACACCTTTTATTTGAAAGAGTTCTTGCTCCTTTACAATCTCAGAAAGAACTCAAGGATTTGGAATCCCGGAGGTGTCCCAGTCCCCCTCACACAAGCATGAAATACAGTATCTTTAAAGCTAAGGGGAGTCTGAACTGCACTAAGGAAGGTCTAACACACAAAGCAGGGCAGGAAGGAGACTGCTGCTCAACTTGGATCAGACTACCTTACTAAGTACGACAGAGTCAGGTTCAAAGGAGACAAACTATGGATTCGAAAACTCTAGAATCACATCCAAAGAGGAACAGCTTCAGGAACTTGCAGGGCCTAGCCCAAAGAAGATTTCTGGAAGGAACCCAAGAGCTGCTTGCTAAACATCTTAAGAGGATTACACAACTAAGAAGCCCACTGGCTCCCTAAGACCTCAGCGTCCAGTGGGACTGATGCAGCAGACAGCCATCCGATTGAGTTAATCCATTTCTACACCAACTGGAGCCCTGACAGGAGAGGGACTGCCTTATAAGGTAGTGAGTGCCCCATCACTAGAGATACTAATAATCCACTTAGGCCCTCTGATGCCTTATTCTAGCTCAAACAGCACATCAGATCCAGAAATCGGACAGCCTTTTGGTTAAAAAAAAGGTTGCTGGGCAAAAGGGGCTGTGGTCCAAGCCACCCTGCACCACTGCTGAGCTGTTCAACCTTGTACAAATGACCTCGCCTCTCTGAAGCCAAGTTTGCCCATCTGTGAAATGGAATAACAGTCGCTTCCTAAGGTTCCTGCAAGGATCAGATGGAATGATGGGGATAAAAGTCTCCGTACACAGGAAAGACACGATATTTATTAGCATCATCATCACCCTAATGTCCATATTATTAACAGCTCATATTTATTATTTCTGCAGAGTAAGAGCAGTGAAAGCAGTCACAGCAGTAATCACAATAGCTAGCATCTACTAAGAACTGCCTGTGTGCCAAGCGCTGTTCTAAACTTTTTCTGTTCTAAATTTAAATGTATTAAGTTATTTCATCCTCAAATCACCCCAGGGAGGTAGGTGCTAATATTATACCCACTCTGTATATGAAGAAACTGAGCCACAGAAAGGGAAAGCCTCTTGCCCAAGGCCACAGAACCAGAAAAGTAGGAGCTGGTGGATGCCAACCAAAAGCTGGAAATGAATAATACCCCCAGATTAGATTCTCAGAACACGGAATGTCTGAGCAGGGTAGACCCTGCAGAGCCTTCGAAAAACTGAGAGCAAGGAAGGAAGGGGGTGTGCCCAGGGCCACCCAGCAAGTCAGCAGCAGAAGCCCCTCCAAGAGACAGGCTAGGAGACCTTCCCCAGCATCCGGCCCTCGAGCCCCGTGTGGTTTCACCGGAGGTGAGGGCTTCCTGGAAGAAAGGATGTCAGAGCAGAGGGGCCGGGTGCTTCCGCAAGATGCCACAGCTCGTGGCACCCTTCCAGCCACATTTACCAAAAGGGTGCCCGCAGGTGCCTGCTCTGTGAAGCCCACTCATGTCCCCTGAGTGTGGTCGCTGCCCACAGCAAGTCCATGAGAGATAGCTGCGGACACAAGGCCTCACACTCCAGACCAGGTGTCCTCAAACTACAGCCCTAGGCCACATGCAGCCCGCCTAGGACATTTATCCAGCCCGCTGGGTGTTTTTGCCACCGCTGCCTGTCCTGCTTAGCAGCCGACTCATCCCGGGGCCCACAGTCTGGCCCTCCAACAGTCTGAGGGACAGTGAACTGGCCCCTTGTTTAAATAGTTTGAGGACCCCTGCTCCAGACGATACCTGGCAGCAAACCAGCGTGGCTGGTCCAAAGTCCACTTCGGTCAGCCTTGCTCAAGGCATAGGAAAGGACTAGGGGAAGAACAAAGGGCCCAGAGAAAGAGAACCAGAAGTGGGAGAGAGGGAGAATGTGTCGCAGAGCCATGAAGTCCCAGAGAGGCCCCTCCAGCTGCTCCCAGTGTGGACTCGTGGCCACAGCCTGAGCCTCCCACTCTCCCAGCCACGGCTAGGAGAGCACAGGACCCGCACAGAGCCAGCGGGCTTCAGGCCGGGACTTTGGTGAGAATGGTGGGAAAGGTGGCTCTCCTTTCCTGAGGTGGCCCCACTGGTCAGACATAGGCCTGGGTAACAGTGTCACCACCACAAGAAAGCAGCCTCTGAGCATAATGCTATCACAGAAGGAAAAAGAGCCAGGGCACCTGGCTGTCACCCTCGGCGACATCACCTGAGTCTAAAGGGTCTAAAGGCATCACCTGAGCCCAGATACGGCAAGGCTTGAAGTCATACCTTCCCTGAGTCTTGTCTGCTTTCTCTTCTTTTTTTAATAAACAAATTTAAATTAGGCTTTCAAAGCTAAAAAATATAGTTATAAAGTCAGTGACAGGCCGACATATGAGAAGATGGACCCATACAACACCATGAAAACAAAGCTGGCTTTGTCACTGGAAGACATGACAATACCCATCACTCCCTGCGACTGGGGTTGGGAGAAGCCTCAAAGGAAATATGGTAGTTGGAAAGGAACACTGTCCCCTTCATAGGGAGAAATAGGCTGATCATGGATGGGGAATAACATCCCAAGTAGAATCTGTACCTAACAGAAAAACACCTACTTTCTAGGGACACCTCAGCCCACACCAGGAAGAAGCTGATCCTGCCATTGGCCACCCACCTCTACTCACACTAGCCAAGGGTCTACCACCTCACCTTAGCAAGCCTGGTGCTCTCCTGCACTCACAGTCCTAGGATCCCCTCCTATCGTACCTAGGGTGACAGCAGGATGCAAACGAAGATATATTCAAGAAACCCACCACCATTTCTTAAAAAAGGAAAACTAGAAGTGAAAAACATCTGAAGTCCAAGAAAACCCAGAACTGAAATGTTGCCCAGCATAGCAAAGAAATGTCCGTGTATGCAAATTTTATGCAGATTTCATGCAAATATGTCTCCAATTTTAACAACTTCAGCCCCTGGTGCCTGGCTAGGAAAACTACAGCCCCATCTATTAAGAATTAATAGAGGAAAGTAAACAACACTCATGGGTCTTGAAAACTTCCTTCTACTTGGAGAGGTAAGAGAAAGACAGCAGGAAGAGGGCTCAGAGCAGGAAATTCATGCTCCAGCTTTGAAGAGGTTATACTGTATGACCTTGAACAAGGTGCTATTCCTTTCTGAGCGTGGACCTCCTGGCTATGCGGGGTAGTCAATGTACCAGGCCAAATGCTCCAACCAACTCTCTCAGCAAAGCAGAAGTTCTGGCTACCTGGGCTTGTATTTCCTCCTGACACTAACAACTGGCCAGGCTGAATGGTACCTGCCCCCTAACAAGGGACAAGTACTCTGTAAGAGTCTGCCATAGTCCCCACCCACCTTGATAAGTTGCAACCAATCTACTCACTCACTTCCTGCACTGCCCTGCAGGTACCAGTGTTTGGACCCTGGGCTGGTCGGTCTCCAGTGACCTTTCCAGCTCCAACATTCAGGGGCTCGCTATCCAACCTTCCAAAATAGGCTCCAGCATGGCTCACAGTACCGTTCTACGCCCCTTACTCCCAAGCCAAAGCTCTACTGAGACACTGACTTAGAGAAGAGGGTAAAATTGTAACGGATAATGGTGGTGGTAGTGGTGATAGCCACAAATTCCAATTTAATGCCAGCAAAAACAACAAAGGAATAACAACAACAACAAAAAAGAGTAAACCAAAAAAACTAAAACTATCCAAAATAAAGCAAGATGGGGAGAAAAGAACATCCAAAAAAGAGGATAAATCAAAAAGAAAGATGGCAGAACCGAGTTCAAATGAGTCAATAGGCACAATAAATATTAGTGGACTAAAACTCGCCTGTTAGAAGACACTGTCAGGTAAGATTTTAAAATTAAACTTTATGGGGTTTACAAAAGACACACCTAAAGTCTAAGGAAAGAGAAAGGTCAGTAGTAAAAGAATGAAACAAGATATCTCAGGAAAATACTCATCAAAAGGAACCTGATGTTATTATTTTAATATCGGGGGGAAAAATCGAATTGAGACAATTGAAATTGCTAACACGAAACACTTCTAAGAATTTTTATGAAGGTTTCACCTTAACCTTCATAATAACCAATGACTAAGGCACTATTTAATAGAGAAGGAAACTGGGGCACAGAGAGTTCATGTCACATCTCAAAGAGATAACGCCAGTAAGTTCAGGAGCTAGAATTGGTAAAAACAAAAATCATTATAATATTGGAGTTACTAACATTTACCAGCATGACCATCTACCAAGTACTATGCAAAGTGTTTTCATAAATTTTCTCATTCACTGTCTCATCTAATCTTCACAGCAAGCCTGAGCACCAACTACCATGATCATTTTACAGATGGAGAAATGGAGGCACAGAGAGGTTCAGCAACTTGCCATTGGTCACACAGCTAAGAAGTAGTGGAGGTGAATTTTAGAATTCAGACTCTTAACCACACACAGCATGGGAGAAAACATAGAATGCAGGCAGGACCCTGGGGAAAGGTGACCTAGGAAGGCTCCTTGGAAGATGGGGGCATCTCAGCGTAACTGTGTTAGGAAGAAATGAGAGTAGCCACCACGCACACACCGTGTGTCCCGAGACCCATACTTTCAGCACACAGGAAAGAGCATGAACTGACACTAGTGCGGGTTCATGGAGCAGCTGTGGGCGAGGTGTTGGTGCTCAGCCCGAAAGACAGGATGTAGAGTGGGCACTGTGGTCAGGGGAGGACCGGAGCCAGGGCAGAGGGGGCCACAGTGAAGAGACCTCTGACTTCCTGTGCTTTCTCAGCAAGATGGTGACAAGGCCAGATCCCCAGCAAATGGGGAGCTCATTTCATAACCTCAGAGTCAGACAAAAACTCCAAGAGATGGCCCAGAGTACCCAGGGTTAGCAAGAATGCTAGCAAATCAAAACAAAAGACTATCCGTTAGAAAATGGGCAAAGGATGGGAAGAGGCAACTCTCATAAAATGTGTCCACCTCTGCCAACACCACCTGGTCCAGATATTTCCTCCCAGGGCCACATAAGCCAAGCCCTCCCTGGTCTCCCTGTCTCCATCCTTACCAACCCACAGTCCACAGACGCAGCCAGAGGAATCCTATTAGAAGTAAAGCAGATGCTGCTCCTCCCGTTTAAAGCTTCCCCTGGCTTCCACCTGACTCACAGGGAAGATAAAGACCCCACAATGGCTCACAAGGCCTTATAAGATACACCCCCATCCCCTCCCCCCATCCAGCCCCATCAGCTCTCCTGTCCAGCCACACCAGCCTCCTTACTGTTTTGCAGACCGTTGGCACATTCCTGTCCCAGGGCTTTTGCATAGATTTTCCCTCTGTTTGGAAGACTCATATCTCCCAGGTAACCACTTGGCCCCTTCCCTCCCCCTCTTCAGGTCTGTTCAATCCAGCCTTCCCCAACCATATTACCTACGACTGCAAACCCCTGAGTCACTCTGGCCCTTACTGACCATTTTAGACTGATATATCATTTTTCCACAGCACCCAAACAGTCCATCTAAACAAGCACATACATTTCCTCTTTGTTCATTTACTGTCCAGGCCCCCACCCAGTAGAGTCAGTCCCTGGGGACCAAGGGTTCAGGCTGTTTTTGTCCACTTTGTACCTCTGCCACCTAGAATGATGCCTGACATGTAGCAGTTGCTTAATAAATAGTTGGTGAATAAAGGCAAGGGCTTCAAAATCCCTAAACACCAGCCGACCATGGTCCTCACTTGGAGATAACCAGAAAGACAACTGACTTGCTACGGGAGCAGCATTCTTAACATGTGAGTCACTGCTTTTTAACACTATTGTCTCCTCTCCCCGCTTCCCCCATGCCACACAAAGTCCTCTCATGTGCCACCTCAAATCCTTTGAAGAGCTGTGAGTAGTATACATCCATATTCCAGAAACACATCACTCCCAGCTGTCTCCCTCCACCAAGAATTGAGGCCATCACGTCCCCAACAATGGACATTCACTCAGTCCATCCCAGGGGCACTGACCCCAGTATCAGCCACATTTCTGCCAGTTAAGTAGACAGAGCTAACAGCCAAATGGCAAGGTCCTCATGCTGAGCTTGGGTGACGGGGTGACAGCTGCATCACCCACAAACAGACGTGAGAAGTTCAGGAGAACCAGAAACTGGCCGTGGACCTAAGGCTTCATCCTGAGCAGCCATTCTGCAGAAAACACCCCTGACAAAAACCTGCTGGAGCAGCTAGGACAGACAGACAGACAGCTCCGGGACGTGCCCTGTTGGGCCCCATGACATCTCACATATTTTGATTATCAAACCTAATTTGGACACGAGGAACTGGGAACTGAAGTGGCATTTCCATGCTCTTTCAGTTAGTAACTGAGGACCTCTACTATCTGCCAGACACCCCTGCAGGCCCTGAGGAGGGGAAACAGGCCCAGACCCCTGCCCATGGGGAGCCAACACCCTAAGGAGGAGAGGGAAGATTAGGCAGTGGGCCAAGATTACACGACAGAATGTGAACCGGTGAGGTGCTATAAGGACAGATAAAAGCAAGGTAAGGGGACAGAGGGTGGCAGAGGCAGCTCTTCTACAGCAGAGTGGTCAAAGAAGCCTTCTCAGAGAAGTGACATCTGAACAGCGGGAGCCTGATAAAGATGAGGGGTGAGCCTCAGGGTATCTGGAGTAACAATGTCGCAGGCAGGGGAGAGGCTGGGGCAGGGACCTGCTTGGCTGTGTTCAAGGAACTTGGAAGGAGGCGAGCGTGGCTGAGCAGAGCAAGGGAGGGCAAGTGAGCAGATGAGGCCAGAGAGGCACACGGATAAGGTCACATAGGACCTTCCAGATGACAATGGGAAGAATTTGGACTTTAGTCTGAGTGAGCAGAGAGCTGCTGAAGGGTGTCCAGTGGAGGAGTGACATGAACTGACTTCAGTTTAGCTGAGCAGGTGAGATCCGAGTGCAGAGGACAACGGCAGAGGCAGGGAGACCCTCTGGGGCAGTGTCTCTCAACCTTCCTAATGCTGCAGCCCTTTAATATAGTTCCTGTGGGTGGGTCACGACCCACAGGTTGAGAACTGCTGCTCTAGGGGCTTTGGCAGCTGCCCAGGAGAGGGCAGGAGCGGAGATGTCACGGAGAGCTGGACTCTGGACAAATCCTGAAGGCAGAGACCACAGACTTCCTCATGGATGGGACGCAGGGGTGAGATTTAGAGGGGAACTAAAGGTACCCCAAGGTTTGGACTGAGCAACCAAAAGGATGGAGGGCTGTTTACTGAGATAGAGACAAAGGGAGGGGAGGGAGGGGAGATGAGGACAAAGGGTAGGTGGGGAGCAGAGATGGTCTGGGCTGAGCCAAGCATTTGATTTTGGACATGCTGAGGTCAGAGATGCTGTTCAGATATTCAACTGCAAAAACTGAATGGTGGGAGGACCAGTCTGCAGTTCAGGGGTGAATTCCAAGCTGAAGTCATTCACAAAGAGATGGAGTTTAAAGCCATGGGAACGTCCACACAAAACCCCATCCGTGGGCCTTCACGGCAGCATTACTCACAGTGGCCAGAAAGTGGAAACAACCCAAATGCTCATCAACTAGGGAATGAATAAACAAAACCTGGCCCAGCCGCACAATGAAACTATGATTTAGCCATTAAAGGGAGGAGGAACTGGCACCCGCTATAGCGCGGACGGGCCTTGAGGACATTATCCTAAGTGAAATAAGCCAGTCACAAAGGGACAGACACCATATGATCCCATCTGTACGAAAGACCCAGAACAGGTAAACTGACAGAGACAGAAAGTAGAAGGGTAGTCCGCGGGGGCTGCAGAAGGAGGGAACGGGAAGTGGCTACTAATGGGTCTGGGGCTTCTTTGGGGCGTGATGAAAATTTTATAAATTTATTGTGGTGACAGTTGTGCAACCCTTGAATATACTTTAAAAAAATGAAAGGGCACAGAGTGGAGGCGGCCACCATAGCAAGTCTAAATAGAGAAAAGTCCTGAGCTGAGGGCCACTGTTGCTCAGACGCTGGGGGACAAGGAAGCAGCAAAAGAGACTGAGGACAAGTGGCCAGAGAGGGAGAGGGCAAAGGTGGCAGCGCCCCTGCCCCAACGGCCTCGCTCACTCCCACCACACACCAGGCCCTTGCAGAGCCCAGCTCAAGACTGGACGCTCTGAGGGACAGGGCCTGGGTCTGTGAGACTCCCCCCAGCAGCACCAGCAACTGGCACCCACTAGGCACCACCACAAGATCTGTGTGTCACTGGGAATCAACTAAAAGGGTCAGTGGCGGGCAGCCCGCCCCCGCCCAGGCACTTGCCAGCTGTGCACCAGAGGCATCACCCCAAACCCGAATCATTCCCTTGGAAACGTCGATGGAAAACTCAACAAAGCCTGAAATGCCAACTGTCGATCCTGCGCCTGGGCTGAAGAGCCGAAATAGAATGTTCCGGCTATTCTTAGGCAATGTTCAAGTTCAGCTTTTTGGGGCTGTTCCCAAAGCGGCTTTCATACTGGCCTCTTCCCTCTTCCTCCCTGAGCCCCTTGACCCTGTGTGCCTACACGAGTCAGAGTTCAGCTCACACAAGGGGCTCAGAGGCCCACAGTGACACCTGCATGGGCGTCAGGATCAGGCAGGGCCAAGGGTCAGGCTGGGGTTTGAGCTCAGCTGCACCAAGCTCATGGGACCATCTTTGAAAATCCACTGGAAAATGTGACAGAAAGGAGGAACTGGAGGGGGCTGCAGCCCATGAAGGGTTGCCCTCAGTCTCGGCTGTTTGCTGCTGCAAACGTTCCGGCTATGGGTGCCAAAGGCCAGGACACTCTGAGCAGTTCTGTTGGGCGGGGAGCATGGCATGTCCCACAGGAATCTTAGGCCCTGCTGGCTGGTCCCCCAGCGAGCTGCCTCCCCCATGTAAACACAGCTGGACACTGAGGAAACAGAGCTTGCCTCCCTGCCTCCACGGAGGGCAAATGCACAAGTGTAAACAGCCAACTGGTCAGAGGAACAGACCCCCAGCCACTCCATCACCATTTCCTGTGGCCCATTTCCTCTATCAGTTGCCAGGCGGTTCTGCCCCTGCCCTCTCTGTTCTCCTGGGAATCCAGAGCCCAAGAATCCCACTACGCCAAACTCTGGCCCCTGGGGAGATAGGAGCAGGCCTCAGAAATGTCCAGGCCTACCAATGCGCTTAGAATTCACCCAGATACAGAAGTCCGCCCCACTTGCAGTTAAAATTTTACAGAAGCTTCAGCCAGGTGCAGTGGCCCATGCCGATAGCACTCTGGGAGGCTGAGGCGAGTGGATTGATTGAGCTCAGGAGTTCCAGATGAGCCTAAACAAGAGAAAAACCTCATCTCTACTAAAAATAGAAAAATTAGCCAGGCGTTGTGGTAGGTGCCTGTAGTCCCAGCTACTTGGGAGGCTGAGGCAAGAGGGTCGCTTGAGCCCAAGAGTCTGAGGTTACTGTGAGCTATGATGCCACAGTACTCTACCCAGGGCAAACAAGTGAGACTCTGTCTCAAAACAAAATAATTTTACAGAAGCTGCAAGTGCTGCTGGGAGCCTGGACTTTCCCGAGATCCAGAAACCAAACCTCAGCCTAGCTCTGGGGCTATGGCTGGTGGTTCTTCTCCTGGGTCAGATGTTTAAGGTTTGGAAACCCAGGAAAGGAGGAGCAGACCAGCCACTGGGCCATAAAACCAGGGCCACTGAACTTCCTAAACTCCATTTAAGAAAGTAAGAAGGGCAATATCCCTGATACCCAAGCACTTTGACATTTTAAGCACCCCACCCCACCCGGTCAAAATGCTTCTCAGCAGGCGGGACAGAGCTACATGGTTAGGGGGAGTACTCTAGAATGAGACTGCCAAGTTCAAGTCACGGTTCCTCCACTGCTTACCTTGGACAGGCCACTTTCCTTCCTCAGTGCCTCAGCTTCCTCACCTCCAAAATGGGGCTAATCATAGTACCTACCCCGTTGAGTTACTGTTAGAATTAAGTACAGGTTTATTCATCATAACAACCCCATAAGTACTTTTCACACAAACCCTGTGTTACAAAAAAGAAACCGAGGCACAGAGGCGTGAAATGACTTGCCGAAGGTCACAAAGCTAGTAAATGGCACAGCTAGAACTGAAACCCAGACGGCTTATGGCTGCAAAGCCTGGCTCTAATCCAGGGGTCGGCAAACTATTTTGTGTGAAGGGCCAGAGAGTAAATATTTTAAGCTTTGCTGGCCACATCCGGTCTCTGTTGCATATTCTTCTGGTTGTTTAATTTTTTAAATAACTCTTTTAAAAATGTTAATACTATCCTTAGCTCATAGATGGTACAAAAACAGGCCTTGGGCTAGATTTCGCCCACAGGCCACAGTTCTGCCTAGCCCAGCTCTAACCCACTACAGTATACTGCCTCTTAAATCCTGACAACTACTCCAAGTTTGAAAGACATACCAAACAGATCAAATGAAGCATATCTGTGGGCCAAATTTGGTCCATAGGCTACCAATGTACAAGTTCTACCCAGAGCTGCTTCCACACCAAGGTGAAGCGCTGAACCACAGCACTTCCAACACCTATTTGGGGAAGCAAAGTCATAACAAGAACTGCAGGAGTTTCTCTGGAGATTCCTGGGGCTCAGTTGGTCCCACCCCATGCTGCACATGTTAAAGACCTGTATTCATGGTCTCAAGGTCTGGTCTAGCTTGGAGACTGGAGTGTCACTCACCTTCTCCAGCAGAAAGCCAAGTTTAAGAATCCCCCAGTACCCTTCCCCTCCTCTTTCCTTTCCAGTTCACACAGCAAGGATACAGGTGGCCCCTCGGAGCAGGTGCATGAACGAGGCCCCAACAGCCTAATTAATCCACCAGCAGGGAACCCAGGAAACAGCTGTCAGATATAAGGCCTTGGGACAGAGCTGGGACAGAGCCGAGACAGAGCCAGGACAGGCTCCAGCCAACAGGCACTTTTTTCAGCTATTTCCAAGAGCTAAAAACACTGGACTAAACAGCAGCAAAGATGATAGAGTCATCCAGCCAATCATCTTGGGATCTGTCCAGAAACCAACCTGAAGTTGAGAATCAAGACTTCTTATTCCCCACACAAGCAGTAAATCTTCCCCTGCTCTGCCCAACCAAGACTAAGCCAGGGGGTGCTAGGCAGAGAAGGAAACAGCAGGGGTCCTTTGCCCACCAGACGCCTATGCCTTTCCCCTCCCAGCCTTCCACAAATAGCTTAGAATTTGGTGCTAGGATCCACTAGTCCCCACCAGGCACTTGAGACCTATGGATCCCAGCAATTGGTTCAAGACTGGAACACATGACCAAGTCTGAGCCAATCAGAGCTCCCCTGCTTAGAGTGATTGGCTCAGGAGTAGAACACCTAACTCAAGAGCTCAGCCAATCAGAACAAAATACTACCCTGCTCACTGTCATTGGATCAGAGTAGAGCACAGAACCCTGTCTCAACCAATCAGAGCATACCAATAGCCAGCTCATACTGACTGGTTCAGAAATAAAGCACAGGTCTGAGCAGATATAATAAATGGTTCAAGCAAAGGCTTCAAGTGATTGGTCCAGGTCAAAGCACATGACTCAGGCCCAAACCATTTGGAACATTCCCCTAGGCATGGAGGACCAAAGCCTGATTGAATCTCAGGACTTCCTTCAGCTATGAAAAGAGAGGTTCACTCTTTCCCACTGACTTTAAACTTGTCAGGAAGTGAGGCCAGAGTAACTACAGCCATCTGCTACCACACTGGAAACAAGCCCCAGTAGTGGCTTCAATGACCAACAGCAGCTCCAGAGTGACCAAGAGAGAAAGAGACAGGGTACCTCTGGATCCAGCACAGCCTGAAGCTGACACTGCTGCTAAACTTCTCAGCTACTTGAACTAACAAATTTTATGTCACTTCCAATACAGGAAAAGGAGTCAGACGAATGTCTCACCTTGAGGAGGAGTGGGTACTTGCAGATCCTCTGAATCGGAGACAACAGGTAGCCTTCCAAAGGGATGTCTGTGGTCTTCCGGCCTCCCAGAAGCATGCAGCTCTGCAAAGGGATGGAAGAGTTTGATTAAAACTCACCAAGGATGGCACAGAGACATGGCCACCCTCAAATAACCATGGTAAATACTCTCAAAGCACAGCTGCAGACAATCACTTGGGAAGCAATTCAGCAGCCCACAGGAGAGGAGAAACTGTCACCTCCTACCATCCAGCACAAAGCCTCAAACAGGAGTTGGTCAAATACGGCCCATGAGCCAAATCTCGCCCATTCCCTGCTTTGGTTAAGTTTTACTGGAATACAGCCACTACACTATTTCTTGCCTGTGGCTGCTACAATGACGAAGCTGTGTCACTCCAACAGAGGCCACAGAGCTACAAAATGTAAAATATATATTATCTGGCCTTTTATAGAGAAGTTTACCAACTCTTGTATGAGAAACTTTCATACACAAAAACCAGCAGACAGGGACAAGTACATTCAAAACTGCCTTGTTTGTGCCAGGGGCAGTGGCTCACAGTGGGAGGATTGCTTGAGCTCAGGAGTTTTGAGACCAGCCTAGGCAAGAGTGAGACCAGGTCTCTACTAAAAAATACAAAAACATCAGCCTGGCATGGTGGCAGGTGCCTCTAGTCCCAGCTACTCAGAGGCTGAGGCAAGAGGATCCCTTGAGCCCAGGAGTTGGAGACCAGCCTGAGCAAGAGTCTCAGAGACCCTGTCTCTACTAAAAAGAGAAAAATTAGGCGCAGCACAGTGGCTCACACCTGTAGTCCTAGCACTCTTGGAGGCCGAGGCAGGTAGATTGCCTGAGCTCATGGGTTCGAAACCAGCCTGAGCAAGAGTGAGACCCTGTCTCTAAAAATAGCTAGGCATTGTGGTGGGCACCTGAAGTCCCAGCTACTATGGAAGCCAAGGCAAGAGAATCACTTGATCACAGGAGTTTGAGATTACTGTGAGCTATGCCATCACAGCACTCTACCAAAGGCAATAAAGTGAGACTCTGGCTCAAAAAAATAAATAATAAAAGTAAGAGTGTGGCACATGTAGTTCAGTGGGTAGGGCACCGGCTACGTGCACCAGGGCTGGTGGGTTCAAACCCAGCCCAGGCCTGCTAAAACAAAAAAATAGCCGCTTGAGCTATTTTTTAAGCAAGAATCACTTGAGCCTGAGTTTGAGGTTGCTGTGAGCTGTGATGCCATGGCACTCTACCGAGGGCAACAAAGTGAGACTCTGTCTCAATAAAAAAAGACTAAATAGATAAATAAAAATTAAATTAAAATTAAAAAATTAGCTGGGTTTCATGACTGATGCCTGTAGTCCCCAGCTACTCAGGAGGCTGAGGCAGGAGGATTGCTTGAGCCCAGAAGTTTGAGGTTGTTGTGAACTAGGCTGAGGCCACAACACTCTAGCCTTGCAGCAGAGTGAAACTGTCTCAAAAAAAGAAAAGAATGCCTTGTTTAGAATAGCAAAAAAATGGGACGCAACCTAAACATCAACTGAAGAATGAAAAAATACGTTTGTATCTTGGCTTCCATCTGTTTGCAGCAGATTTATATAATGGCACACGACACAGCAGCAAAGACAGAGGACCAGGGCCATGCACAGTAACATGGATAGACCCCAAAAATGTACTCTTGAGTAAAAATGAAAAAAAGAAAAGGATAGGGATGGTATAAAACCATTTATATAAATCCCTTAAAGATGCAGAAAACAAAACTAGGCATTGTTTATGGAGACCACCTAAGTAGCCAAATATTAAGACATGCGTGGGAAAGAAATGTCCTATGTCCCAACAGGGGTTACCTTTGTAGAGAGAGGGTAACAGGTTGGGAAACAAATTGGGAATTTTCTTTTTTAAAAAAACTGGGTCTCACTCTGTTGCCCTGGATAGAGAGCAGTGGTGTGATCATAGATCACTACAGCCTCAAACTTAGGGGCTCAAGTTTTCCTCCTGCCTCAGCCTCCCAAGGAGCTGGGGCTACAGGTATACATCACTGCACTTGGATAATTTTTTTTTTTTTTTTTTTGGTAGTGATGGGGTCTCCATATGTTGCCCCAAGCTGATCTTGAACTCCTGGCCCCAGGCAATCCTCTTGCCATGGCCTCTTAAAGTGCCGGGATTACAGGCAGGAGTCATCACAACCAGCTAAACTGGGAATCCTTAGCTGTTACTGAAAATGTTCTATCTCTCTGCCCGGGAGGGAGTACGTGAGTGCTCTCACATGAACACCGACACTGTGGCTTGCAGAGTTCAAAAGTGCAGCTCTTTATCAGGAATGGAATATAGGATAACTTCCATGCTCCCTAAACTCTGTCCATGCCGATCAACACAAACGTCCTCCACATCAATATTTCCTCCCTGCAGCCCCCGTGGCTCTGCTCATCCTGCACCCCTTGCCTAAAACACTTCCTCTTCCCTCATAATAATAAAAATAGTAATATTACAGTCATCATCCATTACTAACACTGACCAAGGGCTAACGATGTACCAGCAGGCCACAAGGGCTCTACTGCTGACCATCAATTGCCCTGTCCACAGAAAACTACGGGGTGTCCCAAAAGTCCCCCTGAAGTCACCACACACAGGGAAAATGGGAACTAGTAGCTAAATGTACCTTGATTTGCAAAAGTTTTACAAAGAGGTGGCCAACACGTAGAGAGTATTTTGTAAAATTTTGTAATGAATATTTTGTAAGCAAAGGTACATTTAGCTACAAGTTTCCATTTTTCCTATGTATGGTGACTTTAGGGACATTCTGTATTATTATTCCCACGTCACAGCTCAGACCACTTTTTTTTTTAACAACCGCCCCCGAAATAAAATTTTATTATCATTTGGATCATACACTTTCTTTTTCAAAATGCATACATGTTCTCATGATGCTTACTGAAGGAGTTTAGCAGCAGATGCTGCAGGAGCAGCTGAGGGGCTCTAGTGTGCGATCAGAACTGCTTTGTCTTGGCTCGGCGCCTGTGGCTCAATCGGCTAAGGCGCCAGCCACGTACACCTAAGGTGGCAGGTTCGAATCCCCAGCCCGGGCCCGCCAAACAACGATGGCTGCAACCAAAAAATGGCTGGGCGTTGTGGCGGGCGCCTGTGGCCCCAGCTACTTGGGAGGCTGAGACAGGAGACTCGCTTGAGCCCACGAGTTGGAGGTTGCTATGAGCTGTGATGCCATGACCCTCTACCCAGGGGGATAGCTTGAGGCCCTGTCTCAAAAAAAAAAAAAAAAGAGAACCGCTTTGTCTTAAGTTTTCTTTGAATTCCTACCATATCTCGGCCAAGAAATTCTCCATGCTGTCTTCTGAAGCCTATGACTTCAGGGAGGAGTCATTAAGGAATGTCTTGCACTAAATCTTGTTTTGCAACCTAAACTGTCATTAAGATTTCCAACGACACAAGGTAACTCTGGCCTCGGAGTACTCACGGTGGATGAAGCTCTGCTCTGAGCTATCTCACCAAGTCGGGTCCTGACCTCTGCTAGCCTCTCATCAGTTCTATGCGAAAACAGATTGACTTGTTTCCTTTTCCTGCTGTAGACTGTGTTGCTGTTTCTTCAATCTCCTTTTATATTATTCCAACTTGACCATGTTCCACCTCGTTTTCATTCGGCTTCTGAGGTTCTTCTTGTTCCAACTTCGTCTTATTCCTGTGCAATCTTTCACAACCCTCTTGAACGGTCTTCACAGCTAATGACTCTGGTCGAAGAACTTGAGTCTCTGCATCCAGGTGTAGACGTTTTGAAGGTGCAGTTTCTAATTCTCCTGTAAGACCATCAGTTTGGCTTCTGATGTGACCTGTTTTCTTCTTCGAATCCAGTATCTCATCTTCTAAACTAACTCGACGCAGCGTCACCTCAAATGAAGCCTCGGTCATAGATTGTTTTCTTAGGACGTCAGCCGGTTTGTGCTGCGGCCGTCCCCCAGCTACGTCTTTTTCCACCTTCTCGTTTTCACAGGGCTGCAGTGATGCCTTTTTCTTAAATGATTACATTCCTTGATTAACGCTGTATTTTTATCCTCTTCTAGCAGAAGACTTTGCTTTTCCCCTCAGCTTCAAGTTCTTTCACATCGTGAAATTAGACCACTGGTGTTTGAGAGGTTTGGTTTTTACTCCCAGGCCATCCAACAGAGGTGGGATCTAGAGCCAAGCAGGCTGACGGAGCCTGGGTGTGGAAGCACAGTCCTAGGATGTCCTTACCCTAAGCCCACCTGTGTGCTGAGGGGAGCCCAGCCACCCCACCTACTCTCAGCTCCCACTTCCCCCTGGAGGTCACATGTCCTACATAGTTGTCAGTCACCTGATAGATCCTGTCTTCTCCTTAGGAGAGACTCCAACCTAAGAATCCATTTTTGTTTGGCAGAAACCATGAGTTACATGTCCTGGGTCCCTAGGGCTCACTATGTGCCCATTATGCATAAATGAATGAACTAACAAACTAAGAGACAAGTGAACAAAACACTAGCACATCCAGCAGTGAAGGGGTCTCAGGTCCCTCCTCAACCCCAGCTGTGCAGATTGGAAATGATCGGGACTCTGGGGAAAAGAGATCCCCATCTTATCATTCATACATTCATACAACAAATACAGATTGTGTGCTTATGATGCACTGTGCACAGTTCCAACACTGGGGCTCTGCCTAACTAAAGAAATGTCCTGCTTATATTCAAGTGAAAATAAGACCAGAGAATACTGACCATGGACCCACTACCCACCACGGGCACCAAGAGCTTGCCCAAGTCTCAAAGCCACCTTCATTGCCTTTCCAGGATCCTAATAGGCTCTCTTCACAGAGAAGCAGAATCCTGGGGACCCTAGGACTCCGCCCAGCCCCTATCCCTGTATCTATCCCTGGCACACATGGGGGACCAAGGCTGTGGCAGCTGGGAGATGCCAGGCCTCACACTGCTCACACTCAGGCCTTTGTCCTCTGAGCCAGCGCTTGCCACAAGCTGCCCTGGTGATGTCAGCTCTGGGCAGAGAACAGTGAGCCTGTGGGTAGGCTGTGCTTTCCAGAAGCCCCCAGGGCTTGGCGGGAGAAGAGGCCATCTCTTTGTCCAAGATCAATGAGTTTTCACAAGACTGTCACAGCCACCAACTATGTTTCTTTCTAAACATTCTAGATTGTTGCTGCCTTCATTTTATTTTCTTTAGGAAAAAAAAAAAGGCAGTCTAGGCACAGTGTACACGCCTATAATCCCTGCACTGGGGGAGGCCAAGGTAGGACTGCTTGAGCTCAGGGAGTTTGAGATCAGCCTGAGATAAGATCAGCCTGTCTCTATTTAAAAAAAAAAAAAGAAAAAGAAAAATTAGCCTGGCACAGTGGCACACACCTGTAGTCTCAGCTACTCAGGAGGCTGAGGCAGAAGGACTGATTGAGCCCAGGAGTCGGAGGTTACTGTAAGTGAGTTATGATGATGCTACTGTACTCTACTTGGGGTGACAAAGGGAAACTCTGTCTCCAAAAAAAAAGGAGCAAACACACACAGAGTTCAAATTCACTATTCTCTTATTACACTTCAGGTACTGTAAGAAGAACTTTTGAAAACTATCTCCTTAAACTCTCCTAATCCACAGACGTGACTCAGGTGTCACTCTCATGGCCTTCCCAGCCTCTGGTGGCAGCAAACCCCTGGAGCGGTCCCAGGTCCTCCTGTTTGTCCACACTCACTCCCTAGTGATCTCATCATGACCCATGGCCTGAAATACCATCTTCATGCTGAAAACATTCAGATTTCTATCTCCAGCCTGGCCCCTGCCCTAAAACTCCAGACTGGAATCTCTGACTGCCTTCCCAACCTCCCCACCTGGAGGCATCACACGCATCTTAAATCTCAGGAAGCCCAAAGGTGATGTTTTACTTGCCTGGATACCTGCTCCTACCTCACCCAGTCTTCACCACCTCGGGAACTTGTGACCCTATTCTTCCAGTGAGGGCCAAAATGCTGAACTTACCTTTGACTCCCCCAGTTTATCTACACCCCAAAGCTAACTACATAGGGCAGATTGTGTCAGCTGGGCCCTCAAACTCCATAGGCGTCCAACCACCCCTCCCACCATCACACCCTGTTCTCGGCCACCCCTTCTGCCCAGACTATTCCAACAGTGGGTCGAATGGTGATCCCCAACCCCACTGCCCACTCAAAACCTCAGGATGTGACCTTCTTTGCAAAGAGCCTTTTGGGAGAGGGCAGCCTTGCCCACACCTTGATTTCAGACTTCTGGCCTCCAAGACTGAGAAAATACATTTCGTAGTTTTAAGCAACCCAGTTTGTGGCCATTGCCACAGCAGCCCTAGGAAATGTATGCAAGCCTCCCACTTGTCCCCCACACAGCCGAGGGGCCCTTTCAGAATGCACAGTAGTTCAAGTCATCCCTCTGTTCAAACCCCACCCCCAGGGCTTCCCATCCCACTCAGAGTGAAATTGAGCGTTCTTTAAAGCACTGCCACAAGCTCCATCGGGGTAAATCCCACAGACGTTGTGGTATGAAAAGAAACCAGACACTAAAGTATCCTGTGGGATTCCATTCATGTAAAATTCTACAATAGGCAAAACTAACCTTTGGTAAGAGAAATCAGCATAGTGGTTACCTCCGGGGGCAAAGCAAGGCACAACTTAGAAAGGACACAAGAGAACCTTCTAGAATGACGGCAATGTTCCAACCCTTGACCATGGTGGTGGTTCCATAGGAATAGACATATGTAAACATTCAGGATCCTATGTGTTTACTGCAGGTAACCTCTACTTCAGTAAAAGCTAGTTAGACAGCTCAGACTCCTTCCATTGACTAAATGTTCCTTTATTATCTGGCTTCTTTCAGTTTCTCTGACCTCATCTCCTCCCACTTTTCCTCTCATGCCCTTTGCTCCACCCCCACTCCACCGCCCCATTCCCCCACCACCTTTTTGCCATTCTTCAAACACATACCTGCCTCAGGGCCTTTGCACTTGCAGTCCTCTATCTAGAATGCTTTCCAGACACCCCTTGTCTCTCACTTTATCCACATCTCTGCTTAAATATCACCCAAGGCACAGTTTTCCCAAACAGCAACCTAAAATAGCAGCTACCACCCTAACTCCCTCAAATATATCCTGTCATCCTTAACTTACTTTGTCTTCCAGAAAACTTCACATCACAAAGATACCATTTGTTTCCCCAACTAGGATGGTCACTCCATGAGAAAAGAGACCTCTCTTGCCTGTTCACTGTCTTATTCCCATGACTCAGAATGATCCCCACTACGTGATGGGTGCTCAATAAGAAATTGTCAAATGAATAAATAAACCATCCCCATTGTACAGACAAGAAAATGGAGGCAGAGAAAGATTAAAGTCATTGCCCTATCACTCAGCTAGCGCATGGCACATCACAACAGCTAGATCCTGTCTGTTTCCCAAATCTTAACATCCCACAACAGACTTGCAACAGCTCTTCTGCAGGTGGCCAAAAGCTGGGAGACGCCAGCAAGGAGGGAGACAGATGGTGCATATGCTGGCACCCCACATGTCCTCCCCTGCCCAGCCCAGCCCACCCAGCTGCTGCCAGGGAAACGGCAGCTTGGCCCACCAGGAAGACTACAGGAGAGGGAGGAAGGAAAGAAAGGAAAATCAACCCTTTCCTTCTCATGCCCCTGCACACACCTTCCTGGCTTCTTCCTTCTTCCCTGGACCTACCTGAGCCCAAGGGGACACCCTCGAGCAGGAGCCCCAGAGCTGGCAGCAGGGACCATGGCAGGGCGGTGTTGCCTGCGTGTCCTGGTGAAGGCAGAAACATGGCTGACTCTATCTGTGTGTGGTCTCGCACTAGCCCGTCTTCATCTTTGCATCCTACCCAAACTATTTTGTGAACATAAGTGCAAAAATGGAAATGTGACGATCCAGATAGCAGCTATGAAAAGCATCAGTCCTAAAAGCTTAATTCACTTGAGACAAAAATGGAAATCAGTCAGCCAATGTGCCCTTCCTCAGATACTCACTGGCAGCAGGCCAAGCAACATGAAATCACTTGTGAAGGAAACATACAACATTTGGAATCGAAATTCTGGAAATGCTTTGCCAGAGAGACTATGCATTAAGGAGAAGTCCAACAAGGGCTTGTATTACGTACTTTCTCTCTCTGGGCACACGGCTAACAATCCTTATGCTAGGTCAGTCTATTGTTCTACTTTTGTGTGCCGAAGTCTGTCTGTGTTGCTGGAAAAACAAACTGTGGCTGGAGGGATGTGTGTAACCACATGAGAGGGGATCAAGAGGTGAGAGAAAGGGACTGGAGCCTTGATAAGCTCAATCACTTTTCAAGTGTAGACTCTTAGAATGTCACTTCATCAAAATCACCTGTGGCAAAGGCTATGCGGTCTCTCCTGATGTGTTCCTCTTCCACGACAATAGAATTTGTAGACGGCTACCCAGAACAAAGCTGGGATTCACAGCCTCCCTTGCAGCTAGCTGTGGCCACAGGACTAAGTTCTGGCCAATAAGATGTGAGCAGAAAAGATGTGTGTAGTTTCCTGTTATGCCCTTAAAAGGAGAAGGGCACGCCCTCTATCTGACCACCTAGAATCACTATGTGTTGGGAAGTCATCTTCTTAGACCATGTAATGAGGCTCAAACCCTGAGAACTTGGCCCTGACACTGGATCCCCTTTACCAGCCGAGGACTGTCTAAATCCACATTGTTAACATTAGGGAGAAATAAATGTCTACCTTATTTAAACCACTGTAAAAAGCAGACTAATGTGTATCTAAACTCATACATAACATATAATGGTTAGGAGGGCTCAAAGGACATCACAAGTGAGAACCTGTTTTATACATAGTGAAGCTCTCTAGGAGAGCGTAGGGAAGACCATCATGGATGTCTACTTTTTTTCCTGACCAACATCTGTTTATTCTCATCTCACGTGCCTACATTCCCACAATGCACAGCAGCTGCCTTTAGGAATCCACTCAATCTGTAGGTCCTGCAGTATGGGTGGATCTGACCTCACCCTTCATCTCCACAAGTGGCCAATCAGAACACCACCCAATCCCTCTGCCTACAGCACCTGCTTCAAGGATAAACTTTTAAGCCAATGAGCATCTGACTCAGGATTTTCACTGCTACTATGGGAACAAAGGAGTTCTCTTCAGCCTGGAGTTGCTCAGCTAGGAGAGATACAAGGGGGGGAGCTGCTGGAGGCCATACTGCCACCACTCCTGGAAAGCCTGCCCAGAAGCCAAGGCAGGGAAAGGCAGAGCCACGAGGCACATTCCTGATGATGTCGTTTGAACACCTCCACTCTGCATGTCTGAAGCCTTCTTAGGTCTTAAACTTCCTGGAAAAGTAAATCAGTAAATTCGTTTGGGGGGTTTTCTGTTTTGTTGTTGTTGCTGTTTTGTTTGTTTGGGGGGTTATTTAGGTCATATAATTGCACAAATTCATCTATTTCATAACGAATAGAGACCCAAGGAGGATCAGAATCCCCCAGACGTATCTGTTGAATATCAAAAGGCTGAGAATCCAGTTCGGCACCTGTAGCACAGTAGTTACAGCACCTGTCACATACGCCAAGACCAGTGGGTTCAAACCCAGCCTGGGCCAGCTAAACAACAATGACGACTGCAACAAAAAAAATAGCCAGGTGTTATGGTGAGTACCTGTAGTCCCAGCTACTTGGGAGGCTGAGGCAAGAGAATCGCTTAAGCCCAAGAGTTGGAAGTTGCTGTGAGCTGTGACACCCCAGCACTCTACCAAGAGGGCGACATAGTGAGACTCTGTCTCCAAAAAAAAAAGGACACTGAGAATCCCATGATGAATTCCGTACAGAAGTACCAGTCCTCCAGGTCTCTTGGTACCAGAAGGCTCATGCAGATCGTGATAAGATGCATCCGAAATTCCGAGACTTGTTTGCAGCACTCATGGGTAAGGGGGTCTCCTCCTACTTCACTGAAATAATCTGGTTTGATGCTCCTGGTGACAAACTTGGTGGAGTTTATTGCTGCTTCTGCTTCTTCCATTTAATACACCGGTTCTTCAACCAAATTTTTATTACTGATTCATCAAGGTGGAGCCTTGATGCCAGTTCCTCTATGGCAGTGGTTCTCAACCTTCGTAATGCCCTGAACCTTTGATACAGTTAAAAGGGGTCACGACCCACAGGTTGAGAACCGCTGCTCTATGGTAACCCAGTCTGGGCAGATGATCTTTGTGAACTCTTCTCTCAGTTCTCTGAGTTGTTCCAGACTACACTGCATGCACGGGCAACAAGTATACTCTGATTCTGCCACTTGATAGTAGACATGATGTCCTCGGAGGTGCAGAATCCCTGAGCTTCCTCTATGTCTGTTGCTACTGTTTTCTTTCAGTCAGTTTTAACTGGATTTTCTTTCACTTAAAATTAAATAATCCTAATAATAATAATCCCAATAATAGCAGTAATGATAATTACTATCATTGCTAACACTTTTATTAGAACCAGTACTTTACATCAAGAATGGGTGAAGCTGACCCTAATCCAACCCTCTGCCTGTTTTTGTAAATAAAGTTTTATTGCAACACTTTCATGTTCATTCCCCCACATATTTATGCTTTCATGCTGCAACAGCATGAGCTGGGTTGCTGTGACAGGAACTATATGGTAGGCAAAGCCAAAAATATTCACTAGCTGGCCCTGTATAGAAAAGGCTTACGCCAAAAACACAGTAAGTAAAGCAAGCAGATAGCCCTCAGAATGGGAGAAGATTTTTTCAGGTTATGTCCTCCACAAAGGTTTAGTAACCAGAATCCACAGAGAACTCAAATGTATTAGCAAGAAAAGAACAAGTGATTCCCCTCTCAGGGTGGGCAAGGGACTTGAAGAAAAACTTCTCTGAAGAAGACAGGCACACGGCCTACAGACACATGAAAAAATGCTCATCATCTTTAATCATCAGAGAAATGCAAATCAAAATTCTTTGAGATATCACCTAACTCCAGTAAGATTAGCCCACATCACAAAATCCCAAAACCAGAGATGTTGTGGAGAAAAGGGAACACTTTTATACTGCTAGTTGGAATGCAAACTAATATATTCCTTTTGGAAAGATATTTGGAGATCACTTAGGGATCTAAAAATAAACCTGCCATTCGATCCTTCAATTCCTCTACTACGTATATATCCAGAAGACCAAAAATCACTTTATAACAAAAATATTTATAGCAGAATGTTTATTGCAACCCAATTCATAATTGCTAAGTCATGGAATGAATTAATAAATTGTGGTCTATGTACACCATGGAATATTATGCAGCCTTAAAAAAGATAAGACTTTACCTCTTTCATGTTTACATGGATGGAGCTGGAAGATATTCTTCTTAGCAAAGTATCTCAAGAATGGAGGAAAAAATAACCAATGTACTCAGCCCTACTATGAAACCAATTTATAGCTTTCATATGAAAGCTATAACCCAACTATAGCCCAAAAAGAAGGGGAAAGAGGAGAGGGAGGGGAGGGGGGAGGATGGATGGAGGGAGGGTAAATGGTGGGACCACACCTATGGTGCATTTTACAAGGGTACATGTTAAATTTACTGATTGGAGAATATAAATGTTATAATACAATAACTAACAAAATACAGTGAAGACTATGTTAACCAGTTTGATGAAAATATTTCAAATGGTATATAAAACCAGCACATTGTACCCCATGATTGCATTAAGGTACCCAGCTACGATTTAATAAAAAAATAAAATTAAATAAATAAATAAATACCCTATTTATACACATATATGTAATTTAAGGCTGTGTATATAAGTGTCCAATCTCAGAGGAATTTATTAGCTGCATTAACAAATATCTACATGTTATTAATAAAAGACATTTTATATGAATAAAATTCTACTTTTAACTTTAAAAGAAAAGGCTTACGGATCCCTGTGTCAGACAGGAGATGGCCCCCGCTGAGGAAAGGATCAGCCTTCATGGGGTACCGTGAAGCTCCCTTGTGCCCCAGGATTCCCAAGGCGTGGTAGAGCAAGCCAGGGCTGACAGGTAAACTTACCAGAAGGAAAGCACGCACGGTGGGGATCTTGTTCAGCTCCACCAGCAGCCGCAAGGCCTTCTCATGATTGCTACAGTATTCCTCATACACGCAGAATTTGTCCTTCTGCAAGACAAGGACAGAGCCTATGGGAAACAGCTCACAGCAGGAAGGGAGACACCTTAATATGAGCCAATAGCTGCACCAGCAGGCCTGGGGGGAACGGGCCCCCCCATACCCTGGGGATGCTGCAACACAAGGGATATTGGTGAAAGTGGGTCTCTGCTCACTGCAGAACTCCCTGCTTCCACTGTAGTCCCAGTGGAACAGCCCAGGGTTCATGAGCATAGACTCAAGTCAAGCAGCCTAGACTTGAACCCTGGCTCTGTATTTCCCAACTGTGAACTTGAGCCAGTTACCTGACCTCCCTGTGCCTCCGTTTCCTCATCTGCAAGGTGGAGTTAATAAAAGTCCCCAACTTATGGAGTTGTTATGGCGGAGAGCTAGCTCTTTTGACCTCCAGATGCCTCTGAGCCCAAAGTTAGACAGAGGTAACCTGTGGGTCACCAGGTCTGTAACCATCAGTCAGGGCTTCCGGAACTAGAAGAGACAGGGGCCATCTTAGCAGGAAACTCTTCGCTGAGCTTTCTTGGTTCCAAACAGCTCACAAAACCTGCCAAACCCCAAACAAGGATGTCCTGGGTGAGGCCACTAGAGGAGGAAGTGATGCAAGGTCTCGCTCTTGGATGTCGGGTGGGGGACGAGACCCGAAGAAGCTAAGGAAGGAAGAGGTGGGTCTGGAGAGCAAGCAGCCCATCTTGTTTCTAAACAAGCCCCTAGTCAGCCTTCCAATGGAGGCTGCAGGAAGCAGAAAAACAAAGAGAAGGGAACATGGACTTGATACTCAGTAGGCATGCCCAAGGCACCGCAGCTCCCCCTGGGCTCTGAGTGCACCACCTGGGTAGAAACCCTGAGTAGCAAAGCGCCCATGCCAGTGCCCATGGCTAACACGGGCTGTGCACTGAGCATTTAGCAGGGCTGCCCCTGCTCGCTTGGAACGAGGGGAAACTCCTTCCCTGGTCACTCTTCATAATAACCTTACATGCTAATGAATGCAGTGGACCCATTTACACAAGGGAAAACCAAGGAAAAGTCATTTGCCCAAGTCCTCATAGCTAATGAAATGGCAGGACCAGCATCCAAACTCTCTTAGCCCTCACACCAGTGTCCAGCTAAAGGGACACAAATACCACCAGGTACAAATATCAAGCCAAAATCCACAGACTGAGCTCCAACAGGCACAATATGAATAATAACAACGTGCACAGAGTGACGCTGTAAACTCAGACCCACACTCCCTAAGCGACCCTGGGCATGTTGCTTCACCACCCCATTCCTTGATGCCCTCATCTATAAAATGGGCATACTAACTGATCCCCCTGCTAGAGGATTAAATAACTTCGAATATATAAAATGAGTAGAACAGTGCCAGAGACACCAGAAGCAACATATAACACTTTACAAGTATTAGCTACCTACATAAACACAATTAACAAACATGAATCCACAAGGGAAAATACTAAAACAAACAATGTTACAATCACCCAAAGTATACACACGTGCACACACCATAGGACAATCCCAGTATGTACTCCAAGGAACCACCAAATGACCTCTAGCATTACAGCACACAAGCTATGTGCTCCAAACACCACCACCAATGTTACTATGTACACAGAACAGGCCCTGAGTCACAGCATCTCCACCAAGTACCTGCAGCCCAGTGAGATGTCAACACACACACACACACAGAGGGAAGGAAAGAAGGGACCCCCCAGGCTCCCCGGAATTGCCCGAGCAGACCTTTTCCTATCTCCACTTGTCTCAAATGAGCGTAAGGGACCACTAAGTTCAAAGGAAATGGGTGAGGATGTGTCTGAACTACAGGGGCTCACCGAGCCACAGATAAAACCAGGTGAGGGGGGCTGCCAGACCTTTCTGGAACCAGGGCTTCTGCTACAGACTGTGGTGAGGGCAAGGAAGAAAGAGAACTTTGTTGTGGGTGACAAGAAATGGCCTGTGTGTAGGGGCTTACTGCTGCAGAGAAGGCCTGCAGGGCTGTAGAGGGAGGACAAGGCCCTAAATGCAGGTGCCTGAAGGGCAGGAAGAGGTCTCAACCATATATAAGGAGTTTTAAAAAAAGAAAAAGTCCCTCTGCAGCCAAGAGCCTGGGCTTTCTCTGGGCCTACAGACCCCACTACTAGTGCTGCTCTGAGAAAACCGGTATCAGGACCCACCTAGTAAGCATAGATACAGGCTTTGCAGCCAGACCACCCCGATTCATAACCCAAATCCCCTAGTCGCCAGCTCTGTGACTTTGGGCAGGACAAGTACCATTTCTGCACATCCGCATTCTCATCTGTGAAGCAGAGACAGTAATGGCATCCTCGTGATAGGGTTGCTGTGAGGATGATAGGGTTGTTATGAGGATTAATAGGTGAATTTACATTAAGTACTTAAAACTGTACATAGTAAGTGCTCCTAAATATTAGCAAGTATTATCAGTGCTCACTAACGTTGTGGCTATTACTATTGTAGAAAATTCGCTGTCCCATTGATGAATGGCTCTGTGTCAGGGCAGGGTGGTCGGTGGCAAGAGAAGAGACCAGCAGAGTGAGCAGGAAGGCAGCTGGGTGGACCTGTGAGTCTGGGGAAAGCCAACAGGGAAGGCCCCAGGCAGATTCTGAGAAATATGGTAGCCTTGACCCCCAGCAGGTTTCACTTCTCATTCACGCACTGTCCTTCTCCCCCAAACTCCGGGACTGAGCTCCACGGGAGCAGGGTTTGCATCTGTCCAGGTCACTGCTGCGTTGCTAATGGTGACAAGCAGTCCCTAGCACAGAGCAGTTTTTGTGACGATGTGATTAATGAAAACAGAAAAACAGAGGGAAGAACTAAGAGGGGCTCCTCACACCAGCATCATACTTTCCCCAGGGTGACCCCACCCCAACCCTGGGCGCCACAGGTATGTGATCCAGGAGAACCAATCAAAGAGCCCCTCTGTCCTAGTAACAGTGGCCATGTGACTAGGCTGAACCAATGAGAGCACTCAAGGTCCCGCACTGGAACCACTGGGAAAAGAAGCCCTCTCTGAACTGCTGTGGAACCTCTACTCCCCCACACACACTGCCCCCCACCCTCCAAGAATAAAACCAAACCAGAGGAAAGCAGAATTTACATTAAGTGCTTAAAACAGGTGTACAGTTAAGTCCTCACTAAATATCAACAACTATTAATACAGCTGCTTATTAATGTCGTTGCTATTATTGCCAGGGACAAAGAAAAACCAACTCCTAAAAACTCCATGTGGGGCCCTGGATCTAGCTATGCCTGAAGGCAACCCACTCTCCTGAACATTTTTCATTTATATTCACCATTTAAAAAGACTTTAAAAATTCCTTTTTCTCTTAAAGCATGTGCCTGAGTTGGTGGTTTAGTCATGTGCATTAAAGACCATCTTGATACACACAACTCTGAAAATGTGAAAAAAATGAAAGATGTGATCCCAAGTTTAGCGAGGGGACATGGGCTCCCTGTCCATCTCCATCTGTACCATGAATGGGCTGGGCCAGAAAGCAGGGGCAAAGCTGTTTCTTCTCACATGCCAACCCATCAAGTAGTGCTGGCTGGAACACTGGTGAGAAGGCTTCTGGAGCCCCACAGGGAGCCCCAAGACAGAATGCTATGATTGATTAGCAATGTCTGCACATACACAGGAGAGGAGAGTAAGTGGTAAGAGTGCCAGGTTTGTCATTTCTCATCCCCTGAGCCCCTTCTCTGTCATAGCCCACAATGTCATCCTCTCCTTCAGCCTGTGGAAAGGGCAGGGGCCCAAGGCTTGAGGCGTGGAGAAGTTAAATTTAGCAAATGACAACATCTTCTCTTCCAACCCATGCCCAGTTCAATCACTCATGTCCTTTCATTGAGCCCGATCCCAGTTATGTGTCAGGTTCAAGATCCTGCAAATATGGAAATGCTGCATTTGACAGTTCAGAGTCCAAGTGTTCAATTTCCTCCTAGAAGTCCCACAAGGGACTTTGATTGCTTTGCCAGAAAGAAACTGACACACGATTGTACATACACAGATATGGTGGGTGGGGAACTTGTGGCTATGGGTCTGGGGTGTGAAGGCGGAGAGGGGACAATTGTTAGCTGAGGACAATCAGGGGAGGAGATTTGGCCCCAGGGAGGAGAGGGGGGTTCACAGATAGAGGTGGCATCTGCTGTCTGCAGTACTGAGGGTGACACCAGCTCCACAGAGAACATCTGTGTCACAGCCAGACCACTCATGTCACAGCCAGAAAGACAGAGACCTGGACAAGGGAAGGAGCTGGTCACGCAGACTCCTCCTCCAGTGTGGAGGGGAGTGGAAAAGTCAAGTCTCAACTTTTCAAGGGTCTCTCCGTCCTATCATCCCCCCATCCACACAGCTGCAGGGAGAGGGAATTAAAACAGAAACAACCACAAGTTTAAAACCTCTGACGGCTTCCTATAACCCTCAGAATAAAATCTACAGTCCTGACCTTGACCCACAAAGCCCTATCAGATCTTGCCCCCATAATGCCCCAAAACTCTCTCCTCAACTCTCTCTGCTCTGCCCACACTGGTCTCCCTTCTTCCCTCAAATGTGCCACGCTTGCTTCCTGCTCAAGGCTTCTGCCCTTTCTTCCCTCAGTCTGGAACACTCTCCCCCCCTAAGATCATCCCATTTCACCACCTCAAAGAGGCCATCTCTGCCCGCTGCCAGGGTGGCCTCTAGGGTAGCCAGATAAAACACAGGATGCCCAAAAGAATTCTAATTTCAGATACACAACAAAGAACTTTTCAGCATGTCTCAAATATTGCAAGAGGCATACACTAAAAAATTATTTGATGTTACCTGAAATTCAAATTCATTTGGCTGCCCCTTGTTTTTATTTGCTAAATCTAGCATCCCTGCCCCTGACCTCCCAATTTAAAGCAACCTCTCAATTTGGGCAGAGTCACTCTTCACCACGTCTGCATTTTATGCTATTCACAATCTGCATTGCCATCTGAAGTGACCTCCCTGTTAACTTAGCCGGTTTCTCTAGCCTAGGAGCCTCAAGGCAGCATCCCCAGGGCCTAGCACAAAGCAGCACACACAGGAGATGCTTAAAATGTGCTTCAGGAGACACTGTCAAGGAAGATGGTGAAAAGCACAGACTCTGGAGTCAGAATGTGTCCACTCAAATCCAGGCTCTAACACCTAACCAGCTATGTAAACTTGCACTATAACAATTTCTCTAAGCCTCAGTTTCCTCATCTATAAAATGGGCACAATGGTAGCACCCACCTTTAAAGACTATTGTGAAATTTTAGTGGATTAAAATATGTAAGGCACGCAGAACAGAACCTCACACAAAGAAAATGTCCCCTCCTTGCTTGTTTGTGATAAACCCAAGTCACTACTGGCTGGGTTTAGGGTAAGGGGGTGAGGGATTCTCCCCCTGTCCCTGACAGAGGCAGCAGCCGTGGGCTGGACTCTGAACCAGGGTCCCTTCCTCTCCTGGGGAGCCTGTCTGCAGAGCTCTGTTCCCAATTACCACCTCGCCAACCCAGATGCTGCCTCAGCTGGGGCAAAATGCTTTGCAGGCGGGGAGTAAACAAGCCGGGGAATGAGGCTGGGCTGGGGGCCACTGTCCTATAGGGTCCAAAGTATGCTGTGGTACAACATTCAAATCCTCACCAGCAAGGGCAGAGGCACCCACTCCCCTACATGCTGAGAGTGGTGACGGACAATGGCCCTCAGCTGAGGTCCTCTCCAGGGACAGCCCTCGACCTCAGAGAGCCGCCAGCTTAAAGTTCGACACCCATCCCTGGGAAGAACCCACATCCAGTGACCGGGCAACTTCGTGAAAGGCCAGCCTCACTCCAGAGATCCTTCCAAACAGGATCACCTGAGGCAGGGACAGAGCTTGTGCAACCTCTCCCTTCAGCTGCTTCTAAGAGGTCACCTGCACACAAACCTCCAGCTTCTGGAAACCCACCCTCCGGCCAGGGGCTGCCTCTGAAACTCCTGAGAAATGTGATGTGGCATAATCCTCCATGAGCCAGGGGGAAGGAGGGGGAGGATTCTAATTTTCAAATTTAAAAGATGATTTTAAATCTAAAAACACTGAATCACATACAGAGAAAGCTGGCTGCTTTTTCCATCGTCCCATGTAACTCAAGGAAGGTCTCAGTGAGGCGTGATGGGATGTCCACACCAGTCTGTCACTGCGAATCTTCCTTTCACTCTAACTGGAGACAGACCTCAGGCTTAGAGACACAGGTGGGCAGGAGTTTCTAGACAGAATGTGGTAACACAGCTTGGTTTCTATCACACTTATTTTTACTATTACCTTCTATTTATAGCAGACACATTCATTTTCCATTTCCAACGATGATGCTAATCTCTCTGTTTAAATAGGTTTATTTAAGGTTTTACTAAGTGAATCAATTTTTAAAGGATTAAACAAGTAATACAAGGGGTATTAGGTAGGGCAAAAATCAAACTTAGTATGTGATCAATGAGCTGAAGAACACCAGCTTAGCCATCAGGGAAGTCTACCCCTGCCACTGACAGAGCTGTGACCTTGGGCCTGACCTTTCTCCCAGTTTGTACATATATCAAGTGGGCAAGCTTGAGGATAGACAATTTTTTATGCAGTGACAGGGAGGTGAATGTGACAAAGTTCCTGCCCTTGTGTTGCTAATATTGTAGGGGTAGACAGTCACTAAAAAAAAAAAAAAAAAAAAGGTACAGCCAGGTGTGTGGTGATCCACACCTGCAATCTCATCACTTCAGGAGGCTGAGCCGGGAGGATTGCTTGAGGCCAGGAGTTTACGACCAGCCTGGGCAACATAACCAGACTCCACCTCTACAAGAAATTGTTTAAAAATTAGCCAGGCATGGTGGGGTGTGTGTATAGTCCTAGCTACTCAGGAGGCTGAAGAAATAGGATTACTTAAGCCCAAAGGGTACAAAGGCTGTGATCATGCCACTGCACCCATCCAGACAACAGAGCAAGGCCTTATCTCAAAAACAAAACAACAATAACAAAAAGGTACAAAATATCTGACAGGTCAACGGGTGATCCGAGTCACTGAGAATAAAGAAGTGGGAAGGGGTCCAGAGGCAGGAGCATTACAGCTTCCTACGGGAAAGTGGCATCTCCAAAAAGACTTCAGGGTTGGGCGGGAGAGAGCCACAGGGATGTCTGAGGGAAACAGGCCCACAGAAGAAACACTGAGCTCAGAGGCCAGAGGCAGAAATGGGCTCAGCATGTTCCAGAACAGCCTGGAGACCAGTGTGAAAGGCTGTGAGATCCAAGGAATGGATAGGGCCTCCTGGGGTGTGGGGATTTAACTCTAGTGAGATGGGAACCTCTGGAGGGTTCTGGGAAGAGGAGGGAAGAGACCAGATTAATGTTTCCAGCAGGTGTCTGCAGCTGAGGAAGAATCAATCCCCAAAACACTTCATCTTTGTCAAAGCCATGGATGTCCATCCTTGGGTCTTGGTCTTACAGCAGTTTTGCAAGGCTGAAAGGACAGGAACTGCTGAGTTAGGGAGGTTCACAACAACTCTCCAAGAGCCTGGAACGTGGCCCAGCACACCCAGTCCTGGGGACCCTGAACAAAGCCATGCCCCAGAGAAGAGAGGGTTGGACCACACACACAAATATGCCCGTTACACAGCTGAGTCAGATTTACTGAGCACTTATGTGTCAGGCACTATTGATTTTATTAATTCTCTCAACCACCCTGGGAAGTGGGCTTTGCTATCCCCATTTTACCAACGAGAAAACTAAGGCAGACGGAGGTAGGCTATTCTCCCAGATCACAAAACTATAACACAGCACAGCCAGGATGCAAAGTCAGGCAAGCAGGCTCTACAATGCCTGATCTCCTGGGCCGGGGGATGGATGCCAGGAAAGCTCCCAGCCCAGAATAGGTTCCTACAAAGGTCTGAACTTCACGATCAGTGTGCTATGATTCTGATGGCCAGCACTGCCTTCATCAGCTCCACTATGACAGGTGACACAAGGAAAGGCAGGAGAGGCATGGAAGAAGAGGCTTCCTCATGTGCATGAACTTCCCCCGCTGGACCCCTAGTCTCCCCTGTAGAGAGAGAGGAGGAAAGAGGAATTCAGGGTCCAGAGCCCCTCAGTGACTCATGAGTTACACCCATTTACTCACAGCCTCTGGGATGTAGGCAGAGAAGCCAGAGGACCCAAGGTGCCTGTGGGTTGTGGCAAACTGGATAATGCACCTTGAAGACCCCTTCTACCATTCTGGCTAAAGAACAGATTATCCCACTCCAACCTCTGGTCATCAGTTCACTGCCAGCCCCAAAGCCACCTCCCCAGAAAGATTTGACTAGTGTCCTGGCTGGAGTAACACCCACAGCTGACACTCAGACAGCCATCAGCTCAGTGCTGGGCCAGCACATTTTATTCTCCCGACAGCCCCGTGCAGCAGGTACTATCATTATTCCCATTTTACAGAGTTGGAGACTAAGGCCCCGAGAGGTGAAGTGACTTGCCCAGGGTCCCGCAGCTACTCAGCAGAACAGGGGTTTGATCGTCGACTGTTGTCTCCAGAGAAGAGAGCACTCACTCTTTCCTCTGAACCTGAAGGGAAGACATTCCCTCCTGCTCTTTTCATTTTCCTATTTGAACACGTTTATAGAACCTCTGTGGCATTCACTACTCCCCACCACCTCCACAGCCATATCACTGGTCCAAGGCTCCAGCTGGGACCTGGTAGGGTCACCTCTTTGGGGTCTGACTGCTGCCTCCTTCCCCTCCACTTCAATGCTCCCTCCCAGCAGCCAAAGAGGACCACAACCCAATGCCCTCCGCTGCACCTATCCCACCTGTGCCCCATCCCGTGCTCTTATTTGTCCTTCTCAAACAGAGGGGTATCTATTACATGAGCAGGAAGAGAACGCCGACAGGCATTGCTCACTTAGTGTGTATTAGAAGGTATGCTGAGCACTCTCCCGGCATCTCACTTAATCCTTGCCACAACATCATGGGTTTGTACCCATTTCACAGGTGAGGACACCGAGGCACAAAGTCAGAAGAACTCATGGAGTGTAACACAATTACTGAGTGGCTCAGCAGCTTGGCCAGAAGCACCCTCCTTCTGACCACAACATGAGACTATCCACTAGGCTGTAACTCTCTGAAGACAGAGACTCTGACCACTAAGAGATGACTCCTTAGAGAAGTGAGTCAGTGTTGATGATAAAAGCTGACACTAACTGAGCACAAACGAGACGTCAAAGTTTCTCCACCTTGGCACTACTGACATTTGAGGTCAGATATTCTCTGTCGTGGGGGCTTTCCTGTGCATTGTAGGATATTGGGGGGCGTCCTTGGCCTCTAACTAGAAGCCAGTAGCACACCTCCCCCTAGGCTTATCACAACCAAAAATCTCTCCCAACATTTCCCAATGTCTCCTGAAGGGGCAGCTGAGAAGCCCTTGTCCATGCTCAGCACTTTTCTGCTTCAACCTAGGGAGGGGGCATGACCATCCCTACTTCCTAATCACTGGAGGAAACTGAGACTCAGAGAGGTGAAGGAGTGTTCCCTCCCCATGAGGAGGGGCCCACGCAGCACAGGAAAGAGGGTATGGACAAGCAGGTGCCTTCCCTCCTCCAGCCCACCACCCAGTTCCACGTGAGTCAGGAATCCTTCAGGGGGAGAGGCAATGACCGGCGGCCCAAGTGGGGACCCAAGGACCACTCACCCTCATTAGCCAGTCGGTGGCTAGACTCAAACCCAGGGCTGTCTGAAGCCAAGTCCATCTTCTGGGCTACTAGCTACTGTTGGTCATTAGTGGCAGAGGGGCCCGGGTCATGAAGTCACAGGACCCCAGGACATAGTCCTTGAGCAAGGGGCACACTGTGTGGAAGTGAAGGGGAGAAGTACCCAGTCTGCATGGCCCGCCTGCCCACTATGGCTGTTCCTCCTCCCAGACAGGCCTCTGAAGGGTGCTGGTCAGGGACGGGCAAAGTAGGAATCTAGGCAGGGAGGTCCACGTCTCAAAAGCTAAAGAGTCCACCCAGGGCTGTAGCCCCATACTCACAAATCTTAAGAAAACATTCCCAAGTTCATGCTGAGACTGGGGCTCCGGTTGTAAACAATACTCCAAGGCAGCCAAGAAATCCTTATGAACTTCCAAGATGTCTTCGATATTTGAGAACAGTATCTGTAAGAAAAAGTGAGTCCCAAGAAGTGTGTTAATCCAGACAGAGAGAGAGCAAAGTTGAGCATAAAAAAGATATATAACCCCTGGTGCAGGTGAAGCTGCAGTAGAACAGCCACCCTCAACACTAGACCCAGCTTACCACTAATAAGAGAATCATTGTAACAAAAGTATTGTCAACATTTACTAATCAGGATTAGTGATTAATCCTGTGCTAAGAACTTCATGTGCATTTGAGGAATCTAATCCTCACTCTAAGTCCATGAGATGGAAACTACTATTATTCCCAATTTATAGAAGAAGATCTAAGGTTCAGATAACATTCCCAAGGTCCCACCATCCAGCAAGTGGCATAACTAAACTTCATACTTAGAACATAGAAACGTAGCACAGAACTGGTGTGTCCAATATCACAACAGGACTAATTTTTAAAACACTGAGCGTACTTTCATGCACCTATTAAAATATGTGGTAGAAGAAAATACAACAAGATGTTTGAAATATGTTGTTTAGACTCCCACAAACTATACATGACCAGGGTCCTCAAACTATGGCCCGTGGGCCACATGCAGCCCGCCGAGGACATCTCACCGGGTGTTTTTGCCACCACTACCTGTCCTGCTTAGCAGCCGACTCGTCCCAGGGCCCGCAGTCCAGCCCTCCAACGGTCTGAGGGACAGTGAACTGTCCCCCTGTTTAAAAAGTTTGAGGACCCCCTGCATGAGACTATTTCCCTACTTCAATATAAAGTTTAAAGTACACTTGCAATTTGATCCAGCAATTCAACATTTCAGAACTTAAACTTGGGATCATTTGTTTCCAACTAGGGGCAATTTTTCCCTTAAAGGGGACATCTGTCACATACAGATGAGGAGAAGGGAAAGTCCTACTGGCCTCATAGACAGAGGCCAGAGATGCTGCCAAGAGTCCAGCAATGCACAGGACGACCCCAAGACAAAGGCCATCAGGCCCGAGTATCAACCGTGCCAAGGTTGAGAACTTAGGGGCTGGCCAAGCGCATACACTGCAGCCTTATTCACAGCAGCAAAAGTTGGACACAAGCCAGATGTCCATCAGCAGGGACTGGTTCATGAAGTTAAAGGTAAATGAATTCCACATACTGGAACTCCATGTGGCCTGTAAAAAGAACCTGTGGATGTGCATATAGGGACATGGAATCCTGCCACGATCCTGAATACACATTGTTAAGTTCAGGGGGTGGGGGAATCAGGTGTCAAACAGGGTTCTAGTCTGGGCCTATGTGCATAAAATAAGAAGCCAAAAAAGGCCACTCCAATCTACGCTGGTAGAACCAGAAAGTCTCTGATGATGACACAAGCTGATAACTAGTCTAGGGACTGGCGGAGAAAACCAGGGAAGGCTTTCCTTTTACTTAGGACCTTTTTGGGGGGAGGGGGATTGTTGTTTTATTTTGTTTTGAGACAGAGTCTTGCTCTTGCTCAAGCTGGCCTCAAACTCCTAAGCTCAAGCAATCCACCCACCTCGGACTCCCAGAGTGGTAGGATTATAGGCGTGAGCCATCGTGCCTGGCCATACTTTAGGTCCTTTTGAACTGCATAAATTCCTTTTTTTCTTTTTTTTATTAACAAGTGCTTTCTTTAATTTTTGAAGAAGACACAGACTTCAAAAATCAAACATAGTAAAATGAGTAAAAGATAAAGTCAGGAGTTTCTCTCCTGTTCAGCAAGCATTTGCTGAGCACCTATTATGTACCAGGCACTAGTAGAGCCCCTGATGATACAGGAGGGAACAGACGTATCCCTGCTCCCATCTGAGTGACATTCCAACACAAGGAGACAGACAGCAAGTAAGTAAAATAGAGCTCTGGGGATGGAAAGAAGCTCTAAAAACAAAAATATTAATGTAACAGGGAGTCCCAGGATGGGGCAGAAGTTTGCAAATTTCCATACTAGGGCAAGTCACTCTGAGAAGGTGACAAATGAATTGAGACCGGAAGGAATAAAGACCAATTCCACAGAAAATCTGCAGAAGGAGATGGCCTCACAGGGGCAGGGAGGGCAAATGGGCTGGAGCCCACGGCTCAGTCCCGGCAGGGTCTTCCTCTGCCCCACCCCGGGATGCTCACCACATGAAGCGGCTGCAAGAGTCACCCACACGCTCGGGTTATTTTTTTCCTCTCTCATTTTTTCCAGCTCACATGTTGGAATTGACTTCAGTTAAAAACGCATGTGACAGACTCTATTGTTACACTTACTTCAAGGAAAGGCTGCAAAATTTCAAAATAACTGTCTCCTGGGTGTGTATCTAAAAATGAGAGCTTGTGCCCACCCAAAAGATGTACACGACAATGGCTGTAACGGCCCAAACTGAAAATAACTTACATATGCACCCATAGGAGATTGGACAGGTGGACTGTGGTGCCTTCATACCACAGAACACCACCCGGCAATGAAACAAGAATGAGTGAGCCACAGCTACACGCAACAGCCTGGCAAACCTCACACAGGCAGCAGAAGACACCGGACCCAAAAGAGCGCACCTGGATATTATTTCAAGAACAGGCAAAACTAATCAGTGGCCCTGGAGGACTTTGAGAGGACACAGAGGTCCCAGCTGGGAGCGGGGAATGTTCTCTGCCTCCATTTGGGTCACGGTCACACCAGTGCTCAGTGCTTAGGGTATACACTCTTTACTGTATGGGAGTTAAACCTCATTAAAAAGGCAACTTTTTTTTACAAACTGTAATAAGTTAAAGTTTAAAATCACCATAAATAATTTTTAAACTATAATCGAACACAATATGTAAATGTAATAAACAGTAAGTGCTCAGTAAATACTTGGTAAGTGAATGACTGAATGAATAAATGAATGCATAAGGAGCTTAGATCTCAGTACACACACACACACACACACACCCTACCCCCAGGACCAGCCACTACAGAGACCCTCAGCAAGACCCTTTACTTGTTCAACCCTCAGCTTTCTTATGCAAAAAGTTGGGCTTAGAAGTGTCAATGTGCAAGGTCACTGGCCTCTAGAGCAGGGGTCTTCAAACTTTTTAAACAGGGGGCCAGTTCACTGTCCCTCAGACCATTGGAGGGCCGGACTGCAGGCCCTGGGACGAGTCGGCTACTAAGCAGGACAGGCAGCGGTGGCAAAAACACCCAGTGGGCCGGATAAATGTTCTAGGCGGGCTGCATGTGGTCCGTGGGCCGTAGTTTGAGGACGCCTGCTCTAGAGTAACCAGGAATCTGGGGGGAACTGTCTTCCTTGACCAGGTCTTTTGTGTGCCATAAGTGGGGGGCACCTTGGACACTTGCCCCACCCTGTCTCCCTATCTCCCCTTGGAGCAGGACCTCAGAGCCTGGAGGACTGAAAGGCGGCTCAGAAAGTGAGGTCACCTAGAAAGCCAGGCCGGGGAGCCAGGCCGGGCTCAGCCATGCACAGAGGCCTATTGATATCCTCCTCAAGCTCCCAGGGCCGCGGCCAAGGCAAAGCCGGACCCAATTACTCATCAGTCCTGCCTTGACACTGGATGCCCAGTGCGGGGGTGGAGGCAGGGCTGCTGGGGGCCAGCAGGGGGGTACCAGGCTCCCCAGGGCACTTGGGAAGGGATTTTCCACTGGTTCCATGCCAGGTCACCAGGGCACTGGAAGAGAGGGTGGTCACCCTGAGCAAGGAGAGGAGCTGGGGTTGGGGAGCAGGCCCGGGGTGGAATCCTCCTGATTCCCCCACACAGAACTCGCTCACAGAGGCTACTGAAAGTGACCTGGGATAGGGCAGAGCCAGCAGGAGTCATGTCTCCCCACTGTGCACCCTCAGAGCAGGGGACTGGTAAGAGCAGGGTACAAAGCATCAGGGATGATCCAGAAAGGGGACAGCCCAAGCATCCACACCTTGACATTCTCCTCTGTGAGGCCCTTCTCCACCGAGTCTGTCACGTTCTGCCGGATGCGATGCAGGAATGCCTGTGGGAAAGAAGCAGAGAGGTGAGCGTTCACACCTCCCGTTCTCCCCAGACAGCCCCCCACAGAAGGGTCACAAGTTCAAATGCTACCTAGTCTCTGGAAGGTGCCACAGTCCAAGGACACGCAGGGAACAAAGGCAAACTTGCTCTGGGAAGTATCGGAATATCCCTCACTCCCACCCAAGCCCCAGATGTTCACTGAGCACCCACCAGGCCTGGCCTTGTGGCAGACCCAGAAGGTACAGAAGGGAACCAAGCCCACCCAGAGCTCAGCCCTGCTTCATCACACCCGCATCACCTCTCAGACTGCAATTCATTTCCACTTTAAATATATATGTATGTTTTCTTTTTTACAATTTAACTTCTAAATCTTAACACACGAAAAGGCTCAAAAGTCAAATACATGAAATGTCAAAAACACAAAAAGTCTCCCTCCTTACCCCAGCCCCCACCCCACCCCATGGGAACCACAGCTCGCAGAACCTCTCAGGTATCCTTCTAGGCAATCTACGCCCATGCGGACACGCACAAATCCACGTCAACATCCATCTATTTCTATTTTCTCCTCTTTTTACACACCGAAAAAATAGCAACAGACATGGGATGCCCTGCACTTGCTTTTCCCCCTTAACACAGCTCAGAGCTCTTTCCAGATCACTATCTGGGGATCACCCTGGTCCCCCTGACAGACGCTCAGGATGCTGCTGGATGAATGGGTCACAGTCCTTCCTGCCACTCCTTCCAGGGCCCAGGAACACACACATTTCTCTCCTCTGTGAGACTCAACAGAGAATGACCAAAAAGAGGGCACATGTGCCGAGGACAGGGGGCCGCGAGTGCACACCCATCTGAGGAGGACCCACTATCGCCAGAGGCTGTTTTTTTTGACTAAAGCTAGAAATTAGAATTTTTGAAGCAGTCTCCCAGTTTTTAAGCATTAGTGAAAGAGGCCTCCGTGATTATGAGGAACTGGATTTTAGGGGTTGAACATGAAGTGGCATGGAAAGGTATGAGGGGCCAACAGGGATGGGCCACCTGGAGTGGTGTGGGTTGGGGGACAGAGTAGCAGAAGGAGGAACAGTCGGGGGGGGGGTCCCACAAACAGGCTGAGGGGACAGAGTGTATGTGGGGGAGCAGAGTCAACACTTGAGGGACATGGAGGACAGTCACCCATAGCACCCTCTGACTGGTTTGCCCCAATTCCAGGATATGGGACATGATCCCAGGTTAACCTGGCAACAGCCACGTGGAGAAGACCAGGAAAAGGAACCCACATAGTCGCAGGGCAACTGTGAACAGAAAGGGGGGGGCGCTGTCAATCGTCTGCCCTGCCAAGACCAATTACAGCATTGCAGAGTCCAGAGGGAGGGCTGGGTGCAGGCCAATTAAGAGCGTGTCCCATCTGCCCACGCTTGTCTGGGGAGATCTGTGAGCAAGCACCTGGAGATAGCAGGGAGAGCCCGAGACAACACTGGGGTTAGGGAAGCAGGGGCAGGTGGGCAGAGAGGAGGCTGGCCCTCCATGGATGGCTATCAGTTCCTTTCCCATCACTGGAGAGGTGTCCATGACTCCAAAATAGCATTCCACCTAACAGATCACAGAGAGGAAAGCTGGGGACATAGAAGGCGGCAGCTTTGTCTCTGTCTACACTGAGCGTAGGGCAATCTCAGCCAAACTCAGGGTTTTGAATCCTATCTTTTTGGTGATGACCCCCAAATTGATACCCCTCAGTCAGCACTTCTCCTGAAATCTAATTTTCCCTCCAGCTACAGATACAACATGTCCCCCTACCTCACACTTAACTCATCCACCATCTAATCCTGATCTTCCTCCAAACCCATACCACCAGAGGACCTCCCCACCCAAGTAACAGAGCCTCTGCTTTCCAGGGGCTCCAGATAAAACCCCCAGTCACACGACCTCTCTCCTCCCATGCTCCACTTCTGACCTGCTGGCTTTACCTGGAAAACATGACCACTTCTCTCCACCTCCATGGCCACCTGCCAGGCCAAACCACCATCCTCTCCTGCCTAGACTAACACTGTCACCTCCTCCTGGTCAACTCCACCCCACCCTCCCAAAAGGCTTTTCTCCACACTTAGAGCCAGATGGATCCTTTTAAATAAGTACATCGGAGCCTGTCAGTCCATGGCTTTAAACTCTCCATGGCTTCCCAGTGCACTGAAAATCCAAATCCTGCCACAGCCCATAAGGACCCTACGGCCTTGTTCTTGTTAACTCTGTAATCTCACCTCTCAGCACGCCATCCCCTCAACACTCAAATGATCCTCATTCTAGATCCACCCACCTATCAAACACACTCCTATCTCAGGACCTTTGCACGTGCTGTTCCTGCAGGATGTTCTCCCCCATCCTGCCCTGAGCAGGCTCCTTCTCATCTATCAGGTCTTAACTTGAATGTCACCTCCTCCAAGAGGGCCTTCTTGTTTTCATGCTCTTTCTACCTTCCCATCTTGTATAAGCCCATTTGCCAGGTGAGAAAACTGAGCTTAAGCAATCTAAGCCCCTAAGGGAAAGGCCAAGGTAAGGGAGCATGGCTAGGATAAAACCTGAACACCCCAATCCACCAAAAGAGGTCAGGTTTAAAGTCATATATCTTCTTCCTTCCTGCTGTGTGACTCCCGGAAAATGCACTAGCCTCTCTGAGTCTTAGTTTATTCTTCCCAAATAGGGAGATGATAGTAATATTACCGTGCCTACCTTTCTGAGTATAATATGATAAAATGAATGGAAACTCCATGAAGGAGGGACCTCGCCTGTCTTGTTAACAGCTGTGTATTCTCAGGGCCAATGTAGTGCCTGGCACATAGTAGGTACTCAAAAATCAAAGGAGGGTATGGAATGTGGCTCTTACAGTGCCTGACACCTGGCGAGAGCCTTAATTCAGGCCCTAAGGAAGTCTGCTGATCTTGCTTTTGAAAGGATGGGTGCGGGGAACAGAAACAGGCGTTCCTAGAGAATGTTTTAACAGGACCTGGGTTACAGAGGGGAAGTCAGGTCCCCAGCCTCCCCAGACTGGAGGGAGATGAAGGCAGCCTCGCCCTGCACAGCCAGGGAAGGCAGGAAGCCCCAAGTACTCAACTGGCCTAGATCAGGGCTTCCTGTCCCGGTTTCTTCACACGAGCTGGGCCACCACTATTGTGATGCAACAATGGGAGGCTGGGGCCACCCACAGAGGAACTGCAAACAAGCCAGCATGACAGGCACCATGGGCAGCTTGTGACCTGGAAAGAATGGGCAGGCAGGGGCTCTGGGCCCAGCCTCAGTGCTGCCCAAGCCACGACTGACCAACCGGCTTTTCCAGGCAGCACCAATGTCCTCTGTGCTGGCAGGGGTGGTTAAAGGGACCCTCCAAGGCGTCTCTTTGTCCAAGACTTGACAGCTTTGAAACGCTGAGGTCAAAAGCAGCTCTCATCTTGGAAACCTCCTTTAGACTATTCTCAGGATTTCCAGGGCTGCCTGAGAAACTCTTTCCAGACTAAGAATCTTTGTCCATGCTTAGACCACTTGTCCCCTCATCTCCCCACATTCTACTCGTCTTGTTATGAGGATGATGATGGACTCTATCAAGGATACAGAAAAGTGTAACAAAAAACTTAACACACACCCACAAACTCATCCCTGTCCAACTTTGGCAAATCTTAACATTATGTCAAATTTGCTTGAAACCACTTACAAGAAAAAATTCATCAAGTTTAGGGGAGATACAGGTAGGAAAGGGGCAGGAGGGGACCTTTTGGAGGGTGCTGCAAACATTCTATATTCTTATCCCAGCCATGGTTACTCAGGTCACATATGCAAAGCCCCATCGGTGCCCGCTTGAGATTCTTTCCCATTATCATGCAGATATCCTCCATGTGGGAAAGGCAGGGAGGAACCATTACACAAAGAGGTAAGCCACCTAGGCACCTTTCCTCCCTGCAAAGGACCCACCACCCAGGCCTTGGGCTCCTCATTCCCACGCTTGCCTCTGTCTACCTGCTACGCTCGTGCGTCTATAAGCAATAAACAATACAGTTCTGCATGTTCACACTTCTATAAGGAGCATGCTTTCAGCAACTTGATTTTCTCACGCTACATCATGTCTTCTACATTTACCCAAGCTGGTACCGCACACTGGGCAGGACCTGCCATCAGCCCCTAGCTGTACCCAGAACCATACCCAGCACCTGCACCTGCATCTCTCGGCCTGAGGGCTCACTCTCGAATCTTAGGGAAGGCTGGGTGTGCCAAAGAAGTTAAAGCTGCCTGGGAGCAGCCCTCCAGGAAGACAGTGAACGCTGGCATGCAAATACAGATGAGGAAACTGAGGCACGCGATGGACGCCATTTCCCTAAGTGTCCCAGCAGGAGGTCCTGGGTCCCCGGCCGCCGTCACCTGCTTGATGACACATCCTTCTTGGTGGCTCATTTCTCTTCCCTGCCTCACTCCCCCACTCCCCTCCTGCTGCTTCCTGCCAACTACTTGCCTTTGAACCAGTCTGGCCACATCTTTGAACCTGTAGATGTGTCTCTTGGGGAATCTACACTATGACAGACCTCAAATAGTTCCTTTTCTTAATCAGTAGTTAAAATTACAATGCAGTAGCCATCATTGTGCTGCACACATTTAGTTCAGTGTCCTCACTGTAAACAAAGCTACAACGAAACAGGTCCAGGGGGCTGAGGTGTTAGTTCTTCCAGGTGTATAGCTAGATCTACAGGGTCCAAGTGTGCAAGCTCCCCTAAGTGATATGCAGGCTTCCTGGAGTTCAGGTGTTCAAGGTCCTTTAAGTGTATACTCAAGTCTTCTGGGGCATCTGAAAAGGAATCCCCCCTACACCTACATCTTCTGGGGCTCTGCTGTGCCCATTCCTGTAGGTGTGCAGTGACTGGCTATCGATTAAGGACATGTTCAACTTGGCTAGTTAAAAGCCAAATGCCTCTCAATGTGATTGTCCCAACCTACACTCGGGTCAGCAATGGATGAGAGTACCCACTGCTCCACGCCCCAGAACAAAACACATTCTCTCACTCATTCAGGCAACATTCGCTTATACCTGCAAAATCCCATCATAAGTTCATTTCAATCCCCACCACCAGTTTTCAGGGGAGTTATCTTGGACTCATTCTATAGACAAGAAAAACTGAGTTTTAGGGGCTGAGCAGCCTAAAAGAAGTCACCCAGCCAGAAACCAACAGAACAGAACTTGAACCCAGGACTGTCTGGCTCCTGCTTGCTGCTGGGAGGAGGGGACCTCAGAGTGGCTGCTCACTGGGCAACTGGTCCAAGTGTCTCCATGGTGCATGATTGATTAGTGATGTCTGCCACAGATGTGGGAGGGACAGGGGTAGGAGGATTGGGAGTTTGAGAGCTCCTACTAGACCAAGGAACCCAGAAGGTGAGAGTGTCTTAGGTCAAATAGCATGCGGGTGACAAAACACAGCTTAGAACCAGGTCTCCTGATGTCAGGCCAATCTTGTCCCTGCCCCACCTTGCCTGTGCCCATTGCTTCTCAGCCTAGGGGTGATTTTTTGCCCCCCATAAGACTTCTGGTATAATCTGAAGACATTTTTCATGGTCACAGCTAGAAAGGTGGTACTCCTGGCTTACTGTGGGTAGAGGCAAGGACACTGCTAAACATCCCTCGATGCACAGGGAAGCCCCACAAAGATGTATTTGGCCCCAAACATCAGTAGTCCCAAAGTCGAGCAAACCCTCATCTTAGAATAGGCTCTTGTTAAAACCTAGAAAAAAATCTAACCCCTTCCACAGCCACAAGACCCTGTCTGCTTGGGCTCTTCCCACAACACTCGCTCAGCTCCAGCTGCACTGGTCCCCTTAAACACACCAAGCCTGTCCCCTCCTGTCCCCAGGCCTTGGCACTTATTCTTCTCTGCCCACAAAACTTTCCCCCAAGACACTCAATTGGCAGGGGAGAACCCCCTTCACACGGGCTTCCCCTCGGATGCATATAAAGGAGGATCTCTCTACCCCTCAGCAGTCTGAACCCACGTACCCTTCACAGAAGTTAGTGCTAGTCGCTACGCTCTGATCAATTCAGAGTACCTATGCATATGATTGGTCAACATCTTCTCTCCCACTAAAGTATCAGCTCCCTCAGGGCAGAAGCTGCTTTCACTCATGGCTGTCTCCTCAGCACCTGGAAACGTGCCTGGCAGACAGTAGGTGCTCAAGAGCATCTGTGGAGGAAGGGGGAGAGAGAGAGAAAAAAGGAGCCTAGAAAAGGCTCCACAAACAAGCTGGTATGGAGTTGGGAGAAGCTACTAGAATAAGATCTTTTTTTTAGAGCCAGAGTCTTACTTTGTCGCCCTCGGTAGAATGCCATGGTGTCGTGGCATCATAGCTCACAGCAACTTCCAACTCCTGGGCTTAGGCGATTCTCTTGCCTCAGCCTCCGGAGTAGCTGGGACTACAGGTGCCTGCCACAATGCCCAGCTATTTTTTTTGTTGCAGTTTTGGCCGGGGCTATGCTCAAACCCGCCACCCCCAATATATGGGGCCAGCGCCCCTACTCACTGAGCCACAGGCACTGCCCATAAGATCATATTTTTGTTAGTATTAATATTCTACCTGCTGCCTTTGGGCCTTATGTGCAAGTGCTGCTCTCAGTGTTTTATTCCCTAAAGTGTTACTATTGCGCTCATTCTACAGAGGAGGGAACTGAGACCCAGCACAGTGAAGAACTTATCTAAAGCCACAGGTGGTAAGTGGTGGAGCTGAGCCTTGAACCCAAGCATCTGTCCTAGAAACAAGTCCCCAGCTTGTGAACAACAGACTGCAGGAGCCTTCAAAACAGGTAGCAGCTGCCCTTAGGAGTGTCCCCAGGGACCAGCCATCTGTCTGGGACCTGTGGCCACAGCCTTGGGAGGATAAATCACTCCCTAGAGATAAAAAGGACAGAAAGAGGCCTTGAAGTCACTCCTTGAGACTGACAAGGGCAACCTGATCTGACTGTGGGGTTGAGGGGCCGCCCTAAGCTGTCCCAAGGACACCCCACCCCCACCCCTGTGCCTTGGCTAGACTGACCTCACCAGACATATGGCGAAACCTGAGAGGATCAGGGGACCGACTGGGAGCAAAGGGGGCTGGGGGTGGAGCATCCCTGAACCACAGGAAGGACAAAGGCCCCATCCCCAATGTGGTCTGGGCAGCCAGGGGTCCAAAGCAAAGAGTCATGGAATGGCAAGGGCCTTGGAATCCAAGTAATAATAATAAAATAGCCATAATAACAGCAGAAGGGGGCTTGCCCTAAGCAGTTTTGCAGAGCCCGGAATTTACCAGAATTTAGGGAAACCCCAATTATACCATGATCCCTTCAGATGCTGAAATCCTATGTTCCATCAATTCAAGTTCTAGGCCTTTTTTATCGTATAGAAAAAAATAAGTCTCTTGTGTGGCATGAGATTTAACTTCAGTGTCCCATTTATAATTCCATCACTAGGGGTTTACTTCAATAAATCACCATTTTGACAAAGGACTATAACATTAAAAATGGTTTACACAAGTCCATATGACTTAGCAATTATGAAAAAGGCTGTCGATGTACTAAGAAAAAAATCCAGTTAAAGAAGAATATGTAACATATAATCTTTTTATTTTTTGAGACAGAGTCTCATTTTGTCCCCCTCAGTAGAGTGCCATGGCATCTTAGCTCACACCAACCTTAAACTCTTGGGTTTAAGTCTTTGCCTTATCTTAGCATCCCAAGTAGCTGGGACTATAGGCACCCACTACAACAGCTGGCTATTTTTAGAGATGGGAGTCTCACTCTAGCTCCGGCTAGTCTCGAACTCGTGAGTTCAGGCAATCCGCCTGCCTCAGAGTCCTCCCAGAGTCCTCCCAGAGTGCTAGCATTACAGGCGTGAGCCACCTCGCCTGGCACAATCTCATTTTTGGTTAAATGAATTAAGGAAATACCCTAAACTGTGAGGAAAGTGGCCAAGATTACTAGCTGTCTCCCAATATCTATTCTCTCCCTTTCCTGCAGCCATAGAACTCCAGATTCTATGGAGAATGAAGACTGTGTTTCTAAGCTTTCTTCTAGCCAGATGAGTCACTGGCCACGTGACTTAAGTTCAGGCCAGTAGGGTATAAGCAGATGTATTACGTATAAGATCTTGGAAGTGGCTCAAGTGGCTAAAGCACCAGCCACATACACCTAAAGTGGCGGTTTCGAATCCAGCCCGGGCCCACCAAACAACAATGACGGCTGCAATCAAAAAATAGCTGGGCGTTGTGGCAGGCGCCTGTGGTCCCAGCTACTTGGGAGGCTGAGGCAGGAGACTCGCTTGAGCCCAGGAGTTGGAGGTTGCTGT
>CAUYQV010121407.1:0-11843 GCA_963574575.1 Galagoides demidoff
TTTACCAAATTCAATCCACCTTCTTTCTTTCCTTCCTTCCTTCCTTCCTTCCTTCCTTCCTTCCTTCCTTCCTTCCTTCCTTCCTTCCTTCCTTCTTTCTTCAGTTCAGCTCCATATAGTTATTTGGTACTTTTCAGTTGCTTCTCAAGCCTAGATTTTAGTCTCAAGAGTTTTTATCAACCTCTGTGTCTATCATTGTGGTAAAGGCCAGGCTTACTCAACCTCACCACTGTTGACATGGGGGAGGGGCTGGATGATTCTTTGTTGTGGGGGCTGTCCAGTGCCCTGTGGGGTGTTTAGCTGCACCCTACAATGCACTGGACAGATGCCAGCAGCTCTGCACTCCCTCTAAAAGTCTCTAGACATTGCCCAGTGATCCTGGGGTTGAGGCATGCAAAATCCCCCCAGTGAGAACCAGAGCTTGAGACCAGATAGTACAAGGGACAACAAAGCACTTGAGAACAATGGCAAGACTTGGAGCAGCAGTCTTAATGATGCCCAGACAAGACTTCTCTGAGGGTGATATGTCCCCACTATCTTACCATGAGACAAGTACCATAGGCCTGAGTATTCAGCCCATGGAAAGAACATGATGCCAGAGCATGCTAGCCTTCTGCTTCACTCTGTAGCAAGTATCAGAAACATCTGGAGGGCTTTAAATGTGCCTAGGCCTGTGGCAGATATCTCAAAATGCTGTTACTGTAATTACTTTGAAAATAAGGCATTTATAGAAATGGTTGCTAGATGATGTCATTGAATGTGATCAAAAAGATGTACATGTATGATTACTGTATGACAGATGTTCTTAAACATATTTTGAAAACTATCTTTGAATATAACTGGGTGTTGTTTGCCAAGTCAGACAAAGATTCCATGAAGGGCTGTGATGGAAAATGTAAAAAAAAAAAAAAAGAATTTAACCTACTCCCTACAGTTGCTCAATTGCAAACTTTTGCTAGAATTGGGTACTGCTATGTCATTTGCCAAGGTCATATGTCTATCAGCAGGAATTGGGTAACTTACCGTCCCAAACTAAAGATCAGACAGTCCTCACAGAAACAGATTTATCATTCATTCCTGTGGGAGCCTCCTAAATTTTAGGGGAGGCTTAATTCCAGAGTTTTGTCTCTACTTTGCTTTTCAAACTGTGTCTCCATTTCTTTGGTGAGCCAGTATGGTAATTATTTGTGCTGTTCACCAAGTAGTTATAGTTTTCTGCTTTCTGAAAATCTGGTAGTGCCTTTGGAGTTAGCCATGGTCATGTGAATTGCTTTGGATAGTGAAATGGAGCAGAAGTGATGCGTGTCACCTTTGGGGGGCCATTTTTCAAAGCCAGTGTGGACCTCACTACGTCCTCTTTACTTTGCCACAGCATGAACAAAGCCATGTACTGAGAGGAGAGCCTCCATGGCTACAGGTTTGAGGGTATTCATCAGGATTAAGTTCAGCTGAATATAATATAAAAATTCAACATAAAAGGATAAACAATCGGGGATGAGTATGGTGGTTCTACTCTAGGAAATCTACAGGTACCGGGCTTCGCCTATCTCTAGGATGGGACCATCATTTTTATAGTCCAAGATGACTGCTAGAATTTGGATACCATATTCACGTTCTAGACAGAAAGACAAAATTCAAGATGAAAGGAAGAGACAGATAAAAGACAGCAGCTATATTTTTTAAGTTTTCCAGAACCTGCCACATAAAATCAGCGTTTTTATATCATTGCTCAGAACCTAGTTAGATGGTTATATCCAGATGCAAGAGAGGCTGGCAAAGGTAGCCTTTATCCTAGAAAGCTTTGTACCCAACTGAAATTCAGGGGCTCTATTGCTATTTGAGAAGGGGAGACCCTAGGTGTGGGCTAGCTGACCAGGAGTCTCCATCACTGTGAGCACGTGACCTGTGTTAGGACAATTATAATAGCCCATCGCTTCAATGACAGTGTTAAATTAAAGAATGGATATCTGACCCATGCATACTTCAGTGGTGACCTTCTTTAAGAGATGCTAGTGGTGGCAGCTTTTGTTAATTTATATTTAACTTGAGCTTATGGAGAAGAGTCTTTCTCAGATCATAAATCTAAAGAGACTAAAGGTAGCAGGCAAAGAGAAGCAGAAGTGGAAGAAAAATTGAATATCTAAGTAGTTCTTAATTTCCTTTTCTAAGTCTTTAAGATACCAGCTCCACCCCCTGCCTCTTCCCAGCTTAGTTATGAGAGCCAAAAAATCCCTTCTTTTTTAAATTAGGAGCAATTGGGTGCCTATTGCTTGCAACCAGAGTTCCACTGTCTACCTCCCTGGGTTTTTGTAGAGAACACAGGAGTTGGTGCTCATAGCAGTTGCCATGGTGTCTGGCATATCAAGGTCCTGAAATGTTAGCTTTTAATGATGTGTTTTAAATAATACAGAGTAGATGAAAATTGGAAAAACTTTCTCTCTTTTTAGAGTTCCAGCTCGAATGAGGTCTTTTTTTTTTTTTTTTTTTTTTTGAGACAGAGTCTCAAGCTACCCCCTGGGTAGAGTGCCATAGCATCACAGCTCATAGCAACCTCCAACTCCTGGGCTCAAGCGAGTCTCCTGCCTCCGCCTCCCAAGTAGCTGGGACCAAAGGCGCCCGCCACAACGCCCTTGGTTGCAGCCATCATTGTTGTTTGGCGGGCCTGGGTTGGGGATTTGAACCTGCCACCTTAGGTGTACGTGGCTGGCGCCTTAGCCCATTGAGCCACAGGTGCCAAGCTGACTAATCAGGTCTTAACAGTTATTATACCCTCTTCAGTTGCCTCTCGTTCAGCTGAACAATGTCTTAACTTCTTATACTTCTTTGTTTTTCCTTAATGAGGCCCAGGTAAGGTTCTAGCTCACCACCACCAACTTGCAGGGCTGGCACTTTAACTACTGAACTATGGCACCCAGCTCAATGTCTAACTTCTTAATAAGCATTGCCTTAAACATCTAAGATTAATTTTTTCTCTCCCTCTCTTTAATTCCAATTAATCTTTCATTTCATTCTCATTATCTCCAATTTACCTCTAGGAGTTACAGTAGCTTAGCAGTAGGGCCTTTTTTATTTTCTAGTCCTTCCCCATTCTTTTAATTCTAAGAATAAGTTCGTTGCTCTGATGTCGTTTCTAGGTTTATTAACAACATAATATTTCACTGCAGAAATAGGGAGTTACCTGGGAACAAAACCATTCATTTTTGCAAAGAGTAATCTCAAGACTTTCTCCTTCTGCTCCCAGGTCAAATCTCCAATATCCACATTTCCTTTAATATCTGTCCTGAAGGATTTCAAGTGAAAAAACAAGAAAACTATGGTTAAAGTAAGCTTCTCTTCTTTTTTTTTTGAGACAGAGTCTCACTTTGCCACCCTCGGTAGAGTACCCTGGTGTCACAGCTCACACCAACCTCAAACTCCTGAGCTTAAGTGATTCTCTTGCCTCAGCCTCCCAGGTAGCTGGGACTGCAGGTGCCCCCACCACAATGCCCAGCTATTTTTTTTTGTTGTAGTTGTCACTGTTGTTTGGCAGGCTTGGGCTGGGTTTGAACCCACCAGCCCTGGTGTATGTGGATAATGCCCTAGCCACTGAACTATAGGTGCTGAGTTGCTTCTCTTCTTTTTTAAAAATATAAAATATATAAACATAAGAAAAATTCTATACCATAACTGACATGTAACTTTTTTTTTTTAAGACTGTCTCACTTTGTTGTCCTCTGTAGAGCCTATGGGGTCACAGCTCACAGCAACCTGACACTCTGGGGCTCAAGGAATCCTCTTGCCTCAACCTCCTGAGTAGCTGGGCCTACAAGTACCTGCCACAACACCCAGCTATTTTTTTTGTTGCAGTTTTCATTGTTGTTTAGCTGGCCAGGTCTGAATTTAAACCCACCAGCCTAGGTGCATGTGGCTGGCACCATAATCACTGTGTACAGGCATCAAGCCGGTACTCAACTTTATTAAATACAAAGAAGGAAATTATAGCAAATCTCTTGGTAGCAGAAGTAGTATTTCAGACCTCTAAACATGGCAAGAAGGTAAAAACTTATCGTATGGGCATTTTTCAAGAATCTTATCTTTCAAAGATTTTTTTTCAGAGCATGTCCAACCTTCTCAACAGCTAAGTGATTCAAAAAAACTTACAAATTATGGCCTGGCACAGTGGCTCATGCCTGTAATCCTAGCACTCTGGGAGACCGAGGTGGGTGGATTGCCTGAGCTTACATGTTCAATACCAGACTGAGTCAGAGCAAGAACTCATCTTTCAAATTAACCAGGTATTGTGGCGGGTGCCTTGTAGTCCCTGCTACTCGGAAGGCTGAGGCAAGAGAATTGCTTGAGCCCCAGTGTCAGGTTGCTGTGAGCTGTGACCCCATGGCACGCTACGGAAGGCAACAAAGTGAGACTGTCTCAGAAAAACAAAAGAAAGAAAGAAAGAACTTACAAATTAATCCATATATATATATATATATATTTTTTTTTTTTTTTTTTTAGAGACAGAGTCTCACTTTATCACCCTTGGTAGATGTTGTGGCATGAAAGTTCACAGCAACCTCCAACTCCTGGGCTTATTCAGCTCTCTTGCCTCAGCCTCCTGAGTAGCTAGGACTATAGGCACCCACCATAACACCCGGCTACTTTTTTGTTGCAGTTTGGCCAGGGTGGGGTTTGAACCTGCCACCCTCGGTATATGGGGCCAGCACCCTACTCACTGAGCCACAGGTGCCACCCAATATATATATATTTTTAAACAGAGTTTCACTGTTGCCCTCAGTAGAGTGCTATGGCGTCACAGCTCACAGCAACCTCCAACTCCTGAGCCTAGGTGATTCTCTTGCCTCAGCGTCCCAAGTAGCTGGGACTATAGGTGCCCACCACAACACCCAGCTATTTTTTGTTGCAATTTGGCCAGGGCTGATTTCAAACCTGCCACCCTTAGTATATGAGGCCAGCCACTGAGCCACAATAATTTAAACAGGCTTAGCACCTGTAGCACAGTGGTTACAGTGCCAGTCACATATACCAAAGTTGGCAGGTTCCAACCCAGCCCAGGCCAACTAACCAACAATGACTACTGCAACAAAAATTAGCTGGGCATTGTGGCAGGCGCCTGCAGTCCCAGTTACTTGGGAGGCTGAGGCAAGAGAAGTGCTTAAGCCCAAGAGTTTGAGGTTGCTGTGAGCTGTGACAACACAGCACTCCACTGATGAGGACATAGTCAGACTGTCTCAAAAAATAAATAAATAATAATTTAAGCAGAAAACACATTTGGAAGCACTCAGTGAGATGTTAATTACACAGAAGTAGGGAATCCTTTAAGTTAGGGACTTTGAAGAATCTAACTTCATTGGAATATAAAATAATTTTTTTCAGAATAAGCTTCAAAATGGACTATGATCCATGGTTTATAGGGGGAAGCGTGCTCTAATAAAAATATTAATAGGAAACAAAATTAATTATTGTATACAGTCTGCAACTATCTCAAATATTCTGCTACCTTTATCATAGGGCAGTACATCTCTAAAATTCTGGATACTTTGGGGGGACTCTTGGTTAATGAAATGATGGGGGCCCTAATGAATGTCCTCTAATATATTGGGCAGTTCTATACAACAAAATAATTATATGTATTTTTAGAAATTATATGGTTAGGTATTCTTGCCTATACATTTTATCCCAAGATATATGGAAGAGGGAGGCACTTGTGGTTCAGTGAGTAGGGCACTGGTCCCATATACCGAGGATGGTAGGTTCAAACCCAGCCCCGGCCAAGTGGCAAACAACAAAAAATAATAGCCAGGTGTTGTGGTGGGCACCTGTGGTCCCAGCTATTCAGGAGGCTGATGTAAGAGAATTGCCTAAGCCCAAGAGCTGGAGGTTGCTGTGAGCTGTGATACCACTGCACTCTACTAAGGGCAACAAAGTGAGACTCTGTCTCAAAAAAAAAAAAAAAGATAAAGGGAAGAGTACAAAATACTTCTGAAAGTATGCTTATCAAAAATATTTAACCTGGCTCAGTGCCTGGGGCTCAAGTGGCTAAGGTGCCAGCCACATATACCTAAGCTGGCTGATTCAAATCGAGCCTGGGCTGCCAAACAGGTTGACAGCTGCAACCAAAAAATAGCTGGGCACTGTGGTGGGCACCTGTAATCCCAGCTACTAGGGAGATGGAGGCAGGAGAATCGCTTGAGCCCAGGAGTTGGAGGTTGCTATGAGCTGTGATGGCATGGCACTCTACCCAGGGCGACAGCTTGAGGCTCTGTCTAAAAAAAAAAAAAAAATTAACCTGAATCTAATCAAACATTTGCAATTAATTTCCAATTTATAGACAATAAGATAAAGGAACAAATTAAAATATATTACAATGACATTTTCTGGGACAAATAATCTAGTCTCTTTAACAAGTCCCTGTCACAAGAAAAAGGGAGGCCCCCACTAAAAATACATACTATGTCACCATGCTAAGCACAGGGGTTATAAAGATGAGAAAGTCAGTTCCAGTCCTCAAATAACTGACTGAGAAATCTATTCAATATTTGGATATTATTAAACTAAACTTTCCTAAGTTCTAATTTTTCTAAAGGGCACAAAAATAGCAGCACAAATAATATATTAAAGTATTACTAGTACCATTTCTCAGCCTCTTTGAGATCCTGATTCACACTATTGGTGCTGTGCTCTCTGCCATCAAATGTTCTGATTTGGGGATATTCTGTTTTTTCTGAACATGCTGCTCTCATTTTTAAGTTGAAAGCAGCTTGTGCTATCTGCTTATAATGCTTCCGGCTAAACAAGATCTGTTGCTTCACTTGGTGTAGAGCATCTAAAAAGAATCTTTCCACTTCTGTTCTCTCATCCAGTATGTTCTTGGCCAGTTTCTTCACTCGATTCGTTTCCCTGTCTTTCATCTGAAGAAGTTGTTGCAGCTTGTTAATTTCTACCTGACCTGCTTGGTTCTCTGTCAATGCTTGTTGCTGCAGTTTTACAATTTCAGCCTCAAATTCTCTGGTCATGCAATTCAGAGCAGTCTCCAAGCTAACTACCTTCTTCTGAAGAATTTGGATTTGTGTTCTCTGCTGGGTAAGCTGCATAATCTTCTCCTTAACCAACAGGTCATTGATCTCCTTAAAACAGAAAGATAAGAGAAATGACACATTTTTTTTCTTGAATCATTCCAGAACTTATTAGTTTCTCATTAATTTCCATTAACTTCATTATGATTTGAGTTTTGATGATAACCTGAGAAGGTCATATTTTACTATTTCATGTACAAAAAGTAACAAACATCCTAAGGTCCTTATCTGGACTTGTGAAGGCAATCCACTAATTTTGCTAATTAAGCTTTCATTCCTTTCAACTTCTGAAAGATTAAATATTTCGCATTACCAAAATCAATAATTTTGCAGTAAAACATTAATAACTATATCCTGGAACCTGGCAGTGTCCTAGTTGTGTATCCTAAAATCCATTTCCCCTTCTCTCTTTTATAATAAAACCCCAGTCTCATTCAGAAAAGCAGCGCACCCAGCTGAAAATTGCCTTGGAATTCAGCATAGCCATGTTCTGGTTAATGAGATGCAAGTGGAAATGTGTGTAACACTTCAGGAAGGACTCTAAAGGGAGAAGCATACTGTTTACTTCTTATTCCCGCTATTTGTGGAGTAATGGTTAGAGCTCTATCAGCCACCCGAGACCATGAAGTGAATTTGAGGGTGTAAGGCATTATGTGGCAGGACACAATTAAGGAAGCTGAGTGTCTATTGACTTTGTGGCACTACTATTCCTGCTGTAGGTTGGTGACCTCCAGACTTCCTTTAGGTGAAAGAATAAACCCTTGTGCGGTAACTCCAGTGATGATGCTAGGTCTGTTATAGCTAAACCTATTCTTAAGTGATTCAGGGAGCTACTATAAGCAAAGAAAAATAAGATATTCTAAGGTCACAGAGGGTAAGAGTCACATTTATGTTTCTGATATATTCTTTTTTTTTTTTTTTTAGAAACAGAGTCTTACTTTGTTACCCTTGGTAGAGTGCCGTGGTGTTGCAGCTTACAGCAACCTCTAGCTCTTGGGCTTAGGTGATTCTATTGCCTCAGCCTCCCGAGTAGCTGGGACTACAGGCGCCCACCACATACCCAGCTATTTTTTGCTCCAGTCTGGCCAGGACCGGATTTGAACCCACCACCCTCAGTATATGGGGCTGGCGCCCTACTCACTGAGCCATAGGCCCCGCCCAAATATATTCTTTTTAAAGTTGAGTATAATGCTTCTTTCAGGTCACTCAGTAATCATCTTTTCAGATAAGGAAAGTGTATCACCCAAAAACAAGGAAAATGGTCCCATCACTGTTATGTATTATTATTATACCCAATTCTTGGTATTCACCAACTCAATCCTTTGAAAAAAAGATAGGAAACGAAGTCTAAATGAGAGGGAACCTTTTGATGTAAAAGGACATTGTGACTCTCTTTTAACTTCTGGGAGCTTTTTTGTAGAGCATCAGCTTCCTTTAGGTGGTATGCAAGAGCTTTCTGGAGATAAACATTCTCTTTAAAAACATCTCTTCCGGCATTGTTCAGTTGCCTGAAATAGATAGAAGATCTCAAAATACAAGTCTAAGCCTTAGATACTGTCAAACTAGAACAATGATTGCTTTACCTCCCCGACAATAATAATAATGACCACCACTTACTTAGCTTACGATGGGTACTCAATTTTGAGGGTGGGACGCAGTGCCTCACACCTGTAATCCTAGCACTTTGGGAAGCTGAGATGGGAAGATCACTTGAGCTCAGGAGTTCAAGACCATCCTGGGAAAAACAGCAAGACCCTGTCTCTTAAAAATTTTTTTTTAATTAACCAGGTATGGTGGCACACACCTGTAGTCCCAGCTACTTAGGAGGCTGAGGCAGGAGGATTGCTTGAGCCCAGGAATTCAAGGTTACAATGAGCTATGACTGAACCACTTCACCCTAGTCTCACACCCTGTCTCTTTAAAAAAAAAAAAATCACTAGGTAGGGATCTTGTTACTAAGTTCTTACTTGATAAGAAAGTGAAAAGAGATGGGTTACTTCTAGCACAAGGCAGTTAAAAGTAGGTATGAGTGTACCATGCTCTCCCTTGCCCACATGACCAAAAATGAAGAATTCTAAGATGGCAGAAGTACAAGATGGAAGCAGCCCAGGTTCATGAATCACCATTGGAGAAGAGCTGCCAGATTCACATTGGATTGTTAGTTCAAAAAGAACTAAACCACTGAGACTTAGGAGTTCCTTTTGTTAACACAGTGTAATTTAGTGTTACTTCCACTAATATACCTCATGACAACCATGCAATATTGCTATTATTAGCCCCATATTTAGATGAAAAAATTTAATTTCAAAATATTTAAATGTTTCTACAGTTAGTACACATATGTATGTATGTTGAGAACCATAAGTCTAAATAAAGTTCAAAGTCCAGGTTCTTTTCACCACTCTATGCTGGTACAAAAAGGGCAGAGGAAAAGGGGTAGAGGAAATACAAAGAGAAAGAAACAGCCATGGAGAGTAGACAAAAAACTCTGAGGAAAGCACAGTGGGAGGGAAGGGGGGGGAGACAAAAGGAAGAAAACAGATCAGCAAAGAGATAAGAGAGGCTATGAAAAAGAAAAAGAAGACACAGTCTCTTACACAATAGCTTCATGGTGGGCTCTCTCCGCCAGCATTAATATCTTCTTTTCAGCCTCTTGTTCTAGACGGTGCTGAAAAAGAAAATAGCCAGATTAGTTATATTTCTCTCTTTTTTTTGTTTTTGAGATAGAGTCTTACTCTGTCACTCTGGGTAGAAGGCTGTGGCATCAGCCTAGCTCACAACATTCTCAAACTCTTGGGTACAAGTGATCCTCTTGCCTTAACCTCCCAAGTAGCTGGGACTACGGGCACCTGCCACAACACCCAGCTAGGTTTTTGTTTGTTTTAGTAGAGATGGGGTCTCACTCTTGCTCAGATTGCTCTCCTGAGCATAAGCAATCCACTCATCTCAACAAATTTTACACATCAGAAAGTATTTATTTCAGAACGTCAGATAAAATACTCCTGTCCACATGACCTGATGTGAAGAACTCCAAGTGCTGGTGGAGAAGCCATCAAAGAGGATAGTGTGAACACAGGAATCTTAAGGTACCTCTTAATTTCCCCATTAAAGAAGCAACATTATATGTAAATGGGGGGAGCCACTTTCATATTGGATACAGATCTGGGAAAAATCTCTGCTAAATGCAATGTGATGAAAGTCATTCATTTATTCATTCAATAAATTCCTATTAAGCATTAATAATATACTAGTTGTTTAAGATACTGAAGATTCTATGGTGAACAAAACAGACAAGACCCCTGATCTCATGAAGCTAATATCCTAGGGTGGGATCCAAACAATAACCAATGATTACAATGCACTGAGCATTCGCTATGTACCAAGCACAGTTCTAAGAGTCTTCCAAGTGTCATTTACTTCTCACAACAACCCTATAAAAATATTATCCACAAAAGCAAGGACTAAGGAAACTTAGAAAAAGAGAAGTTAGTGATTTTCCCAAAGTCACATAGCTAGTAAGTGGCAGAGCATGGACTCATATGGAGGCAATTGGATGTTATACAGCCCCCTAACAAGTAAATAAGACAATTAATAGACTGTGATAAATGTTGTAAGTAAAATAAACGGGGTATTGAGATAGACAGTAACTTGGGGAGGTCATTTTTAGATTGCAGTTTAGGGAATCTCTCTCTCAGCAAATGACATTTGAAGTCTAAAGAATGAGAATGAGGCTGGGCATGGTGGCTCACATCTATAATCCTAGCACTTTAGGAGGCCATGGCAGAAGGACAGATTAAGCCCTAGAGTACAAGACTCTTATCTCTACAAAAACATATAAAAAATTAACTACAGGCACATGCCTGTAGTCCCAGATACTTGGGAGGCTGACGCAAGATCACTTGAACCTAGGAGTTTGAGGTTGCAATGAGCCATGATGGCACCACCACACTCCAGCCTGGGCAACAAAGCAAGAACCTCATCTCTAATAAAGAAAAAAAAAGGGGAGAAGGCAGCTGTGGCTCAGTGAGTAGGGCGCTGGTCCCACATACTGAGGGTGGCAGGTTCAAACCCAGCCCCAGCCAAAATGCAACAACAACAACAAGAGGGGCGGCGCCTGTGGCTCAAGGAGTAGGGCACCAGCCCCATATATCATGGGTGGTGGGTTCGAACTGGCCCTGGCCAAAACTGAAAAAAAAAAAAAAAACCAGAACAACAACAACAACAAAAATAGCCAGGCGTTGTGGTGGGTGCCTGTAGTCCCAGCTACTTGGGAGGCTGAGGCAAGAGAATTGCTTAAATCCAAGAGCTGGAGCTTGCTGAGAGCTGTGATGCCACAGTATTCTACCGAGGGTAACAAAATGAGAATGATACAGAACTAGAGGAAGAGCATTCCAGGAAGAGGCAATAACAACTACAAAATATGGTATAGGCTGGGCACAATGGCTCATGGCTGAAATTCCAGCACTTTGGGAGCCTGAGGTGGGAGGACTGCTTAAGGCTGGGAGTTTGAGACCCAATTTATAAAAAAAATTTAAATTTTTAAAATGAGCTAGGTGTGGTAGCATGTGCCTGTAGTCCCAACTATTGAGGAGGCTAAGGCAAGAAGATTGCTTAAAGATTAAGAGTTTGCCCCAAAACCAAAGATGCTGGCGTGGATGTGGAGAAAAGGGAACACTCCTACACTGCTGGTGGGAATGTAAACTAATATGCTCCTTTTGGAAAGACATCTGGAGAACACTTAGAGAACTAAAAATAGACCTGCCATTTGACCCT
>CAUYQV010121410.1:0-10465 GCA_963574575.1 Galagoides demidoff
ATATATTTGATACTTTCAAACAGTGGTTCTCGACCTTCCTAATGCCACGACCCTTTAATACAGTTCCTTATGTTGTGGTGACCCCCCAACCATAAAATTATTTTCATTGCTACTTCATAGCTGTAATTTTGCTACTGTTACAAATCGTAGTAAATATCTGATATGCAGGATGGTCTTAGGCGACTCCAGTGAAAGGGTCATTCGACCCCTAAAGGGGTCGCAACCCACAGGTTGAGAACCAATTCTTCTTTTTTTTTTTTTTTTTGAGACGGAGCCTCAAGCTATCCCCTTGGGTAGAGTGCCATGGCATCACAGCTCACAGCAACCTCCAACTCCTGGGCTCAAGCAAGTCTCCTGCCTCTGCCTCCCAAGTAGCTGGGACTACAGGCGCCCGCCACAACACCCGGCCATTTTTTGGTTGCAGCCATCATTGTTGTTTGGCAGGCCCAGGCTGGGAATTCGAACCCGCCACCTTAGGTGTATATGGCTGGCGCCTTAGCCGATTGAGCCACAGGCGCCGAGCTGAGAACCAATGCTTTAAAAAGAAGTTTTTGGTTCAGTTCCTAGAGCCATATTATGTTTTTCTTTTCTTTTTTTTTTTAGAGACAGAGTCTCATTTTGTTACCCTCAATAGAGTGCTGTGGCATCACAGCAACCTCCAGTTCTTGGGCTTAGGCGATTCTCTTGCCTCAGTCTCCTGAGTAGCTGGGACTACAGGCGTCCACCACAATGCCTGGCTATTTTTTGTTGCAGTTTGGCAGGGGCTGGGTTTGAACCCGCCACCCTTGGTATATGGGGCCAGCGCTGTACTCACTGAGCCACAGGCGCCACCCGTAGAGCCATATTATATCCCTAGTGATACAACTAGTAAGGAAGTGTTCACCTATGGATTATTTATTTATTTTTTAAGAGATGAAGTCTCACTGTGTTGCCCAAGCTGGTTTTAAACTCTTGTCCTCAAGAGATCCTCCCATCTTGGCTTCCCAATTGAGATTACAGGCATGAGCCACTATGGGGGCCACCAGCAGAATAGTTTTTCTTAAGACATTTTGTTACTGGATTCAGTTGGCTAGATCAATTTTTATTTTCTGGTTGAGTGTTAATTTGAATAGTCTTTGTTTCCATTAGTCAAGAGTGCATTTTTGTAAATGACAGGGTTCTCTTTATTTAACATGTATCATTTCAAACCAAATCCCCAATGGAAAATAGATTACAGAAACCTCCTTCTCCCTTTCTAGAAGCCCATTGTTGGGAGGCCAGCTGTGTATGTTAGTCATGTTCTAAGAAAGGTTTACTTTACTGATGTAAAAGTGGATCCCTTGCCTGTCCCTGCCTTTTTGTGAGCCATCCTGAGTCACTGATTACACCCTGGATTTCTCTGACTTTGCAGTTAGTGAACATAAACACGTCACCTTCTATACTTTTGCCCTAGATCTATTAATTTTTTTTCCTGTTTGATTCATAGATTTATTATAGTGGCTCATATAACATAATGCTGGGCTTTTGTATCTTTGTATTAAAAAAGCAAGTCATGTTTCTGAATTTTTCCATTTGGTCATTGTCAGGCTAAAGTCTTTACTTTTTTTTTTTTTTTTTTTTTGAGACAGAGTCTCACTTTCTTGCCCTGGGTAGAATGCTGTGGGATCGTAGCTCACAGCAATCTCAAACTCTTGGGTTCAAGCGATCCTCTTGCTTCATCCTCCCAAGTAGCTGGGACAACAGGTGCCCACCACCACATCCAGCTATTTTTTAGAGACAGGGTCTCACTCTTGCTCAGGCTGATCTTGAATTCCTGAGCTCGAGCAATCCACCCTCATCGGCCTCCCAGAGTGCTAGGATTACAGGTGTGAGCCATTGAGCCCAGCCAAAGGTCTTTACTTTAGTCTAGAGAACTATATAATATACCTAAGCCCTATTCATTCCTAATGTTTTGGCTAATAAAACATAATCTAATAGCATCTGAACATTTTTTTCTTTTTTTTCTAAGTTATGTAATTAAGATGATTATTATAACATGGTGTCCAGGAACAAGAGTTAATTTGGAAAAAGTGTAGGCTTAAGATGGCAAATAAGACAACTGTCATTCCAAACTCGTTTTCTAAATTTCAGGGTTGGTCATCAATAAAAATATTATATTAGTAACTTTTCCCTGCTCCTCAAGAAGCAATTTCTGCATGACACTGCTGGGCCCACAGAGTTCTCTAAAATACTGCTACACAAAGCTGAGCAGATCATTCCTTTAAAAACCAAAACCGTTCTGTTCTACGAAGACACCAGAGCCTATCAGTTAAAAGCTGGTCTCTTAATCTTTAAATCTGCAGTCTGTTGGGTTGGGGGTCCATTATTGGGAGGCTAAAAGTATATCTTTTCTCTAAAGAGGTAGGGGTCTTTATCTTGGCATTACTCTACACTGCTTAAGTCATGGTTTTGACCAAAGGCCATTGCTCAGACTCCTTGGTAAAAGCACATGGGACTATGTTTTTTTTTTTTTTTTTTGCAGTTTTTGGCCAGGGATGGGTTTGAACCCACCACCTCCGGCATATGGGGCTGACGCCCTACTCCTTTGAGCCACGAGTGCCGCCCGGGACTATGTTTTAGGTATTGTTAACTTCTCAGAATCCTGGCAGATGCTCAGAGACTGGGATAGAAGAGGTGGCAAGTAAGCTAGAGGTCTGCCACAGAATGGAGGTAAAGGGAGAGAGGGAAGAGCCATGGAAATCTTTTGCGTGCTGACGACTCATTTCCTATGTTGAATGCTGTCTTTTCTTTCCTGCACTGAGCTACAGGTGTGTGTTCTATAGAACAGCCTGGGGAAATTTTCATGTTTCAAGCTATTATATAGAACTTCAAAGAGCAGACAGTGATTCTTAATTACTGTTGCTTTCCAGCAATCTACTTCAGAGGTGTCTTACGTATTTAATAAATCTACCATAGTAGGAATGAATAGTTTTTGGATTCATGGATAAATGGGAGGAAAAAAGAAGAAAGAATAAAAGGAAAAAAAGAAAGATGTATTTCTAACTAGGAAGGCATGGATTTTTTTAATAGCATGAGCTTTAAAAGGTTTAGAAACACTCCTCTCACCCCTAGTGAGCAGCTTTCAGCTCCAGGTACACCCACGGGAGTGTTGTGAATGTTAGTCATATGTAGAGAAGGGAAGAGAAAAGCCACACTTCTTGTTTTCACAGGCATTTGCTTGCTTATCCCCTAGTCAATGCAGACTTTTCTCAGAATTTCCTTAAGATGGAGGGGTATTCTTCAATCATGTATATATAGGTGATTAAGCTTACTAAAAGCCCTCATTTGGAAACCACTGTGCTTCCATTTTACTTTTTAACAATGACCTTCCAGTTAACTAAAGACTCCTCTAATTCTTTTGCTTTTGAGGTTAAACCATCTGTTTCTGGAATTGTCTTCATGGTGTTCATTTGTGCACATTGTTAAAGATGTTCACAGCTTTATATGCTTTCAATAAAATGATTTCTCTTGACACCAGTGGCCTGTGAAAAAGGTCTTCATCTCTTTTATGTCACTGGAAACATTGATCCAAGTGCTCCCAAAGATTTTAGGGCTACCAGAAGCAAACTATGGCATTAATGGCAGACATCAATGTTAAAGGATGAATTTTAGGAAAAGACTCAATCATTGCATTCTGAAATATAATTTTATGAAATAATGTGTTATTTTTCCATTTTACTATGTATTATTTCCTACGATCTTAGGCTTTACTCTAGGGTTCACACAACCTCTTTTTTAGGTACATTCTAAGACTTGAGACCAAGGAAGAGCTAAGTACATTGTTATTATAGGTACAACAAAATTGATTTATTTCATTGACACCTTTCTTGTGTGTGTGTGTGTGTTTTGTTTTTTTTTTACAGGTTTTGGCCAGGGCTGGCTGGGGCCAGGTTTGAACCCACCACCTCTGGTACATGGGGCTGGTGCCCTACTCACTGAGCCACAGGCACTGCCTCTCTCTTGTGTTCTTAATACAACACATGGATAGTAGATTTTTATTCAACCACCAGGCATATAAAGTCTGTGAAGGAACTTTGTATACTATGAGTACTACTTGGTTTTCTTGTGCCTGTGTAAGGTTTTTAACAGTTTACAAAATTCTTATACCATTTCATTTGATTCTCACAATAAACATTTTACTGGGATCAGGAATGAATTTGCTACCAGCAATCAAAAACTCAGCTAGCAATAGCTTAAACAAATAGGGTTTAATAATCTCCTTTAATAAGAAGCCTGCAGTTAAGCAATTGCTGGTATTGGTCTAGCAACTCAACTCTTCCTATATCATCAAGAACTTGAGGTTTTCTGACTTTTCTGTCATAATTTTTTTTGTCTTTTCAACTTTGGCATGTTGGCTATTCTTGATCCTATTTAATTGCCTTCTCTAGAGGTGGCTGCTTAGTCCTAGGCATTACATTTGAGATCAGGACAAATAGGGAGAAAGGATGATGCTAGTCACAACTGTCCTTTTCATAGATAAAACAAAAGTATTCCCAGAAGCTTCTCAACAGATTTCTCTGTGTATTCATTGATCAAAGTGGAGTCACCTGATCACTCTTTACCTGTAGGGAAGTCTAGTACAGTGAACACCCAGCTCCCATAGTGGAAGATGGCACAGGAGAGGGGAAACAAGTTAGCCAATCAAGATGGGCAAGTGTTAGTCTCATTTTATTACAGGTGAGGACTTTGAGGCTCAGCATAGTACAGCTACCACTTGTACATGAATCTGAGATCCAGAGTCCAGTGCTTGCCTCTATCCAATCACATGGTCTGAGAGTATCTTAGAATTCAATAAATATATACAAGTGCCTTTTTGCCTTCAAAATGTGGCTCTGATTAATCTGATGAATTTATGAATTCATCTTTTTTTTAAAAGATATATATATATATATGTTTTGGGGTTTTTTTTGAGATTGCACCCATGCTGGAGTGGGTGCAATCATAACTCACAGTAACTTTGAACTCGTAGGCTCAAGTGATAGGTTCACTTTAGCCTCCCAAGTAGGTGGGGGTAGTTGGAACTACAGGCACATGCCCACCAGGCCTGGCAGTGTTGCCTAGGCCAACCTTGAACTCCTGTCCTCAAGTAGTCCTCCTGCCTCAACCTCCCAAAGTGCTGGAATTACAGACATGAACCACTGGGCCCAACTCCCACATTTCTATATCTTATGTGTATTTCTATATATAGGTCATTGTAAAGCAAGGCATACTGTACACTGACCTGAAGAAAAGCAAAAAATACCATTTGTGATTAAATTTGGTGATGTGTGTGTGTGTATGGACCTAGATATATAAACTTGTTGGTTAAATATCTGGGAAAACATTGATATATAAAAATGAGAACACAAAAAATAAATCAGGCTCGGCGCCTGTGGCTCAAGCGGCTAAGGCGCCAGCCACATATACCCAAGGTGGCAGGTTTGAATCCCCAGCCCGGGCCCACCAAACAACAATGATGGCTGCAACCAAAAAAAAAATGACCGGGCGTTGTGGCAGGTGCCTGTAGTCCCAGCTACTTGGGAGTCTGAGTCAGGAGACTCGCTTGAGCCCAGGAGTTGGAGGTTGCTGTGAGCTGTGATGCCATGGCACTCTACCCAAGGGGATAGCTTGAGGTTCCGTCTCAAAAATAAATAAATAAATAAATAAATCAGTGGTTCTAAATCTTCCTAATGCCATGGCCCTTTAATACAGCTCCTATGGGTCTTGACCCACAGGTTGAGAACCACTGTTCTAAAACAATGATTCTCTCTGGAGCAGGTGTAGGCAAGATGAGCTCATGGATACCCCGGAGCTTTTATAGATCTTACCTGGGGCTTTCTTAATATACAGGTGCCCAGTTCAGATATAGTCCTCTGAAGAAGGTATGATCACTCCCCTACCCACCATCCTGAATCCCTGTCCTATCAGTTCAACCTTCAGTTCTTAAGCAAATCGAGAGCTTGGAGTCATTCAAAACAACTTACCATCTCACTAGTCTGGGCAACACAATGAGACTCTTATCTTTTTTTTTTTTTTTTTTTTTTTGAGACCGAGCCTCAAGCTATCCCCCTGGGTAGAGTGCATTGATGCTCACAGCAACCCCCAACTCCTGGGCTCAAGCGAGTCTACTGCCTCAGCCTCCCAAGTAGCTGGGACCACAGGCACCTGCCACCTTGGGTGTATGTGGCTGATGCCTTAGCCGCTTGAGCCACAGGCGCCGAGCCAAGACTCTTATCTTAAAAAAAAAAAAAAAAGTCATCACCATGTTCAAGGTCATCCAGATTTTCTACTGTATTAACTTGTAGGCATTTTATAGTTTTGTATCTTACAGTCTGTGATCCGTTTTGAGTTAATATTTGTGAAAGGTATAAGGTCTGTGTCTAGATTCATTTTTGTGAGATGCCAATTGTTCCCTCACCATTTGTTGAAAAGATTGTCTTTTTTCCATTGGAATGCCTTTGCTCCTTTGTCAAAGTTCAGTTGACTATATTTATGTGAGTCTATTTCTGGGCTTTCTGTTCTGTTCCATTGATCTATTTGTCCTGGTATTTTTTAAGAGGAAATTCTTACATGTAATAGAAATGAAAAATAGGGCAAATAGACTGTAGATAGAAACAGATATTCTCATTTCAGATGCTTAAAAAGGAAAAAGTCCACAATACAACTGAGGCAATGAATGAAGCTTAACACAATGATGACACTAGTAAAACTGTTCTAAAAGTCTTTTTCCATGCCACATGGAGTAAAACCTTTACTCTGCACATACATATTTTTTTCTTCTTTTAAGATATAGTAACATCAGAATGTCAATCACTTTACACATGAAAATAAACTCACATGTTACAAAGCTGGAAATTCTACTTTCTATTGATTTTGCATTAGTTTCTAAATATGTAAACAAAAAATCTGGATATGGTGAAATGCTGTGGGTACAAACCTGACATATGCCTCAAATTTGCCTTTACTTGGAAGATAGGGGCAGTGAACAATAACAATTCTGATTTATAGAGCAGAATGAGAACATTAAATAGTTTCTATGAAAATGGTTAGCTGCTTAATTGGTAGGTCGGTTGGATAATGGAGTGAGTGAATCATTAAGTAGTAAATACCCTGCCTAGTTTTAAAAAGAATCTAAGACCTCTAAGGTTTTCAAAATTTCCAGGGCCTGACGAAGCCTCCTGTGATAATTTCTCTACTATTTTCAAACAGAAAAATATTACCATTGATTCTTACATGTCATTAACGACACATGCCCCTTTCTTGGTATTGCATATGATGTTATTCAAATAAAACTTCTGCAGAGAATAAAATGTTGGCTAATTTTAACTCCCACTTTCCCAGAGAAATCCCCTCTTGCCAATTGTCATCCTAATCCTTTTCAGATCTTTGGTGCACTTGATCTTAAACAGCTTTGTTCTTTTGAGTGAGATTATGTAGGGTGTGGGTAGGAGGTTTTGATCCTCATTTCTTGAGTTCATATCTTATTCACATCTTGGACATATTACTTAACTGGTCTTTGCCTCAACTTCCCCATGTTTAACACATTAACTGCCATGTGAGTTATATTTAACTTATGCTAGTTTTGAGTCCAGGGTTTCGTGAAGCATATATAACTCACACATCTCTTGACTTATCTTGACCTAATAAAAGCCCCAAGGGGGAAAAATTTTTTTTTCTAGTGTGGTAGATAATGTGTTAATGTAATCGATAGTCATAATCCTGGCCAGGCCTAGTGGCTCACTCCTATAATCCTAGTACTTCAGGAGGCAGAGATGGGAGGATTGCTTGAGCTCAGGATTTTGAGACCAGCCTGAGAAAGAGTGAGACACTGCCTCTACTAAAAATAGAAAAACTAGCTGGGTGTTGTGGCAGGTGCCTATAGTGTCAGTTACTTGGGAGGCTGAAACAAGAGGATTGCTTTAGGCTAAGAGTTTGAGGTTGCTGTGAGCTATGATGTCACAGCACTCTAGCCTAGGGTGACAGAGTGAGACTCTGTCTCAAAAAAAAAAATTGTAATTATATCATAGGGATTTGAATATGTGTATACATGTGTTTTAACTTAGAAAAGAACCTATACATGATAAGTGTTCATAAGTATTCAATAAATGCCAGCTCTTATTACTCAACAAATAGTTAATAAGTGCTAGACCCAGGCAATATGCTGATTACACCATGAACAAGATTTGATCCCTGTCCCTTTTTCTCCAGATATATTTCCTGGTACATAGTACTCAGGTCCTGTCAACAGTTGCTATGTTAATTTGAGTTTGGCATTTTTAAATTTTATTTTGTAGTTGAAATCAAGTGATTTTGCTGTCCTGAAGCAGTTGCTGCCTCTGTTGGAAAAGGTATCCAACACACATCCTGACCCCGTCATCCAAGAACTCTCTGCTGATCTCCGTATTACTATCTCTACACATGGAACCTTTGCCACAGAGGCTGTCAGCATGGCTGCCCATAGTACCTTGAACAAAAAAGATCTAGAAGGAAAAATAAAAGAGCAGCCGCAAGCTAGTCATGGAGGATACACTGATGGAGCTCATAGCCATCTCAAACAGCGGCGAAGCCATGAGGAATCCCCCCAAACAGGCCTGCCGTTCAGGGTTCCACTCATTCCTGAGGGGATTAATAAGCCCAATACTACAGCAAACCAGAAATCTGCGAGTACAACCACAGAACAGCTCCAAGAGGTTCTGTTATCAGCTTATGATCCTCAGATTCCAACCCGGGCTGCTGCCCTGCGAACTCTTTCCCGATTAATAGAACAGAGAGAAGGCAAAGCCCTTGAAATGCAAGAGAAGCTTCTAAAGGTAAGCAGACTGCAAAGACACATGGGCACAGAGAGAGGTGGCCGTCTAGGAGCTATTAATTTAACACATATTTTTGGAGACTTGACTATGTATCAAGTACTATCCCAGGCACACTCTAAGAACTTTGTAATTGTTCTCAGGAGGTAACAGTTAGATACAGGAAAGATTAGAGAACAACATGAGACTACTCAATTGAACATGAACAAATTGCCAAAATTTTTGCATGCAAGAAATGCTACTGGTGGTCAACAAAAAGAGAGTTGAAACCTTCTGGAGGATGTAGATCTTAACATGACCTTAACAAACTGGTAAGGTTTGAGCAGAGGAAAGAAAGGAGGCTGAGACAGCATGAGATGGGAGAGTCCCTTTTGTGCTAATCAGTCCATTTTCAGCACTACAGCCTCACCCAGATAAGCCATCTGTTTTCTTTGGGTCCCTTTTGATTCATCACTGTGAAAAAGCTGTTTTTTAAATTGTATGGGATAGCGCCTATGGCTCAGTGAGTAGGGTGCTGGTCCCATATACCGAGGGTGGCAGGTTTGAACCCAGCCCCAGCCAAACTGCAGCAATAATAATAATAATAATAATAAATAAATAAGTAATTTTTAAAAATTGTACATTTGTGGGGGAATATATATGCTTAGTTGGGGATCTTTTTCCTTCTGTGAAAACTGTCCTGACCTCAGGGTGTATTAGTGATTAAGAGCTAGAAAAGGGGCGGTGCCTATGGCTCAGTGAGTAGGGCACCGGCCCCATATACCAAGGGTGGCAGGTTCAAACCCAGCCCTGGCCAAACTGCAACAAAAAATAGTGGGGTGTTGTGGCGGGCACCTGTGGTCCCAGCTACTCTGGAGGCTGAGGCAACAGAATTCACCTAAGCCCAGGAGTTGGAGATTGTTGTGAGCTGTGTGATGCCACAGCACTCTACTGAGGACGATAAAGTGAGACTCTGTCTCAAGAAAAAAAAAAGAGCAAGGAAAGGGCAGGGACAATGGTTTGTACCTATAATCCCTACACTTTGGGAGACCACAATGGAAGGATCATTTGGAATCAGAAGTTGGAAATCAGCCTGGGCAGCATAGTGAGATCCTGTCTCTTAAAAAAAAAAACAGCATTAACCAGGCTTGGTTGTGCACACTGACAGTCCAGCTTCTGTGGAGGCTGAGGCAGGAGGATTACTTGAGACCAGGAATTCAAGACCCCAATGACCTATGATTGCACCACTGCACTCCAACCTGGGCAACCGAGTGAGAGCCTGTCTCTAAAAAAAAAAAAGTAAGAAAGAGACCTGGCGCCTGTAACTCAGTGGCTAGGGCACCAGCCATACACACCAGAGCTGGCATTTGAATCCAACCTTGGCCTGCCCAACAATGACAATGACAACAAAAAAATAGCCAGGCATTGTGTCAAGCACCTATAGTCCCAGCTACTTGGGAGGCTAAGGCAAGAGAATCACTTAAGCCCAAGAGTTTGAGGTTGCTGCCAGCTGTAACACCACAACATTGTACTGAGGGTGACATAGTGAGACTGTATCTCAAAAAAAAAGAAAGAACAAAGATTCTAGACACTGCTGCCTAGGATCAGTCACATCCAAGATCAGTTTCTTGGACAAGTCACTTTCAACTTTCAGACCCTCAGTGATGGTAATAATAATGTCT
>CAUYQV010121413.1:0-44878 GCA_963574575.1 Galagoides demidoff
GAGTTTAATCCTCTATGTATACATCTAAAATGTACAATGGGAGAAAATATTTGCAGGTTATGTCTCCAACAAAGGGTTAATAACCAGAATCTGCAGAAACTCAAACGTATTAGCAAGAAAAGAACAAGTTATCTCATCTCAGGGTGGGCAAGAAGACTTAAAGAGCTAGTAGGAGATTGTCATTGAGGAATGGTGTTGCAGGGTTAGGAAAGAATAGACTCAAGGACAAAGAGGAGTGTTAAAGAACCCAGAGGCTTTGTGGCTTGAGAGTAGGATAATTGAACAGGAGGAAGGCCATGATGGGACATGGTCCTGGGAGGCAAGCAGGACATCTTGGGATTAGTGAGAGACCTGGAATATAGGAGTAAAGGAGAAGGAATTTAAGTTTCTTTCTGGATAGTACTGGGAATTCCCATGAGACTTCATTAAGCTCAGTCCTGAAGCAGGAACAGAGGAAGTGTCCTGAGCACCCAATCTAACATGTGTTGATTCCTTGTTTAAGATATCAGACGAAGAAATTGAAAGGATCATGTCTGGGCAAGAGTTTAAAGAAGAGGCCAATCACTGGAGCAACCATGGTGACAGTGACCATAGTTCCCCTGGAAACAGGGCTTCAGAGAGCAACCAGCCCTCACCAGGCTCCACACTGTCCTCCAGGTGAGCTTTAAGGCAGACTCTGTGCCAGCTTCATTATCTAGGGACTCCCCAAAGGGTCGACCCACAAGGATTCTGGCCAAGCTTCCCTACTGTTGTACTCTGGCTTCCTCAGGCTCTTTGGTGGGGATTAAGATGATTCAAAACAGTGTTTCCCAGCCCATCCTTTTGCTAAAGACTTTGAAAATGTCAGTGGTCTCTTCTGCACACTGATAGCTTTATAGCACTTAGCTATAGCTTTATAGCTTTATAGAATGCTCATACATTCTTCACCTAACAGAGTAATTTTTTTTTTTTTTTTGAGACAGAGCCTCAAGCGATCCCCCTGGGTAGAGTGCCATGGCATCACAGCTCATAGCAACCTCCAACTCCTAGACTCAAGCGAGTCTCCTGCCTCCGCCTCCCAATGGCCCGCCACAACGCCCGGCCATTTTTTGTTTGCAGCCATCATTGTTGTTTGGCGGGCCCGGGCTGGGGATTCGAACCCGCCACCTTAGGTGTACGTGGCTGGCGCCTTAGCAGATTGAGCCACAGGCGCTGAGCCCAGAGTAATATTTTAAATGTAGTTCTCTTCCCTCATTTATTTTATCACTGAAATAAACCACATTGACAGCATTGAATTAAGTTATAATTTCTCTTTCTGACAGGCATCAATGTTTTTCACTTTATAAATTTTAGGAAACATTGAAGAATTTTTAAGCCATTGACTCAAATTTGCTGCCATGAAAGAATACAACTTAGAACCTTGTTTCAACCATGGCATCTTTAGTTAGTTGTTAGATGTGAAATAGAGCCTCAGCTACCAAACCAGGGAAGGTTTCATTTTCCCAGAAATCTTTCTTTTTTTCCTTCAAAATATTTTATTTTAGTAATTATAAAATTAGCAAAAATATTTTGGCTTGGCACCAGCCACATACACCTGAGCTGGCAGGTTTGATTCCAGCCCAGGCCCGCCAAACAACAATGACCACTGCAATCAAAAAATAGCCGGGTGTTGTGGTGGGCGCCTGTAGTCCCAGCTACTTGGGAGGCGGAGGTAGGAGAATCACTTGAGCCCAGGAGTTGGAGTTTGCCGTGACCTGTGATGGCATGGCACTCTACTCAGGGCTATAGCTTGAGGCTCTGTCTCAAAAAAACAACTTTTGGGCGGCGCCTGTGGGTCAGTGGGTAGGGCGCCAGCCCCATATACTGCGGGTGGCAGGTTCAAACCCAGCCCCGGCCAAATTGCAACAACAACAAAAGAACGGCCAGGCATTGTGGTGGGTGCCTATAGTCCCAGCTACTCAGGAGGCTGAGGCAAGAGAAGGTTGGAGGTTGTTATGAGCAGTGTGACACCATGGCATTCTACTGAGGGAGATAAAGTGAGGCTCTTGTCTCTACAAAAAATAATAATAATAAATAATATTTTTAAGATAGGATTTAATAAATATTAACATGAAAACATTTTGTATAGAGATATGAATAAGTAATTCACTAAAAAGAAATATGACAAAATAAACAGTCTTACTAACGAAAAGAAATACAAATTTAAATGATCTAAATTTTTGCCTACCGAATTGTCAAAGTTTTTGGTGTTGGTAGTGTTTAATGATAACATGCAGTTGGCTGTTATTAAAATCAGTCATTTGCACCTCTTCAGGGAATGTAAACTAGTACAACCTTTCTTCAAAACTATTGGCAATCTATGTCAAAAACTTTTCAGATGTACTTACTTACCTTTTAATTCAATAGCTGTCTGAGAAGCATTCCCTTAAAGAAATCTGACTTAGGAGCAAATATTTGTGCACAAAGATAATTATTAAAACATTATTAACGTTAAGAATCAGCAACAACTTAGATGACTAAAATACATAGAATTGGTTATATAAGTCATAGTATATTTATTGGATTAAATATTATGAAGCCACTAAATAATTACATTTACAAAATTTTTTAATGACATGGAAAAGCCATTATAGCATAATGTGTGCAATGGAAAATAAAATGTACCATGTGTTCATAGTGTGTTCTCAATTGCCTAGAATATTCATGTACACAATACGTGGGAAGAGATTGCCAAACTTTGTTATAGTGATTTTCCCTAGATGTGAAGCTTTCTTATAGGACAAAGGGTGACAGACTTTTTCTTTAAAGGCCAGATAGTACATATTTTTTACAGGCTAATAGTCTAGGTCTCAACTACTCAACTCTGCCTTTGTAGTGCAAAAGCAGCCATAGACAATGTGTAAACCAGTGAGTGTGGCTGTGTTCCAGTCAGACTTCATTTACTAAAGCAGATGGGGGGTTGGATTTGGCCAGTAGGCCAAAGTTTGCCGGCCCCAGTTATAGGAGATACATATAGGTAAAAGCTAGAAGATTTAAAAAGTTAATTGACAGAGTGGCTAGATTTCTCCAAGAAAGAGGAGGAAGATAAGAATCTGCCTTCTCGGCTCGGCGCCTGTGGCTCAAGTGGCTAAGGCGCCAGCCACATACACCTAAGGTGGCGGGTTCGAATCCCCAGCCTGGGCCCGCCAAAACAACAAGGATGGCTGCAACCAAAAAATGGCCGGGCGTTGTGGCGGGTGCCTGTGGTCCCAGCTACTTGGGAGGCGGAGGCAGGAGACTCGCTTGAGTCCAGGAGTTGGAGGTCGCTATGAGCTGTGATGCCATGGCACTCTACCCAGGGGGACAGCTTGAGGCTCCGTCTCAAAAAAAAAAAAAAAGAATCTGCCTTCTCTTTAGATTTAATTATAACTTTAATCCCATTCAGGTGTTCCTTATTTAGTTCCTAACTTTGATTATTTAAGGAATTGTTGCCACAGGCCAAGTTTTTTGCTAGGTGCTGGATTTGTTTTGTGGCCTAGCAAGGCACTTTGCATCCTGCCTACTTTAGTTTTCCTAGCAGTAAAATAATACAGACACCACTTTTGTCATCATTGTATCCATTAAAAACTCTTCGTATTTATTCAACCAATATTTATTTAGGACCTACTCTGCCAGGCACTGAGTATCCAATAGTGAGCCCCACATTCTTGCATCTGTACAGATCCTTGTCTCACCGATGAGAATTTAGTTGGGGAGACATGCAGGTAACCATTAATTATGACCCCAGCTTGATGAAGACACAGACCTCATGGCCAGAGAGCACATAAGTCACCTTCTGGCTCATTTCCTTTGAGTGAGCACTAAACTTGCCATGCCTCCACTTGACATAAAACTTTTCTCTCCAGTAGGTCTGTGGAACTAAATGGATTCATGGCATTCAGGGAACAGTACATGGGAATGTCTGTGCCTCCACATTATCAATACATACCACACCTTTTTAGCTATTCTGGCCACTCACCACTTCTGCCCCCACAAGCTCGCAGCCTGGATCCCCAGTCATACAGTCTTATTCACCAGCTGGTGTCAGCGGAGGACCTGGAGCCATTGGGTACACCCATGTTGATTGAAGATGGGTAAGTAAGCTCTGCCCTGTTTGGCCCCTCAAGCCTCAAAATTTTACTAGCCAATATCCACCTGCATCCCTGGCTGTTGTACTATACCCCAAATTCACAGTGAGTCAGGAGGATAATGACTCAAGCGCTTATCAGAAGACAAATATGCTTCCAGTGGTCCCTCATTTTTTCGTTAGGCATCTTTTCTCACAAAGTTGGGGTTACTTTGGAATTGGGATTGAAGGACCTTTGTTGCTTCTTATGCATAGGTAAGCAAGGCCCTAAGATGAGTCTGAATGCTTTGGTATTAGAAATAAGCTGTAATTCTATGAATAATTGTGCATCAAGTCTAGGCTCCTGAACAAGGGGCTCAAGACCATAACTGTTGTAGCCTGTCTGTACCCAAAGCCAGCGTACCCCTGGTTAACTTGGTGGCATGTGACCACTTCAGGTACAGGCTTGTGGGTAAAAAGAATACTTTTAGTCTGGATAGGTAGTAATTCAACCTTCAGGTGCACCCATTCTTCTGGCCTGGCACTTAAGCTGTTTGAATGTTGTCAAGCTTAGACCTTCCAGAAGATACTCTAAGACAGCGGGTCTCAGCCTGTGAGTCACAACCCACAGGAACTGTATTAAAGGGCCGCAGCATTAGCAAGGTTGAGAACCACACTCTAAGATTTCTTAAGTTAGCCTCCAATTTCAGAAGAGATTCAAGTATTCACCCACAAGAAGGCCACACAAAGCCTTTATAAATCTGGATGTAGAGGTGTGAGGAAAAACCTGCCAAGGGGCCTTGAGAGGAAGCAAGCAAACTGAGTCTGTTTCAGAGACCCCCTTTATCCCAGAGCTGAGAAATACCCTGCTCCTGCCATCTAGCTGTAGTTTAAAGGAAAGGCTGAGCAACTGTGGTTCCTGAACTCACCACCAGAGGGGGCAGTGAGAGCAGGGAAAGCGGCTGAACTTGTTCAATTCCCTTTAGCCATCTGGCCCCAAGCTCATTTTTGTGCCAGTCTGGTTATTGGGGAGGTACTAGATCCACCCCACTGGAGTTCTCATTGCCAGAACAAGGGCAGGAATCACTTGGATTTTCTCTAAAATGGAACGTTAGAGGAAACCAATATTGAAATTCATATTCCCTAATAATTGCATGGATTTCTAAGCCTCTTCTTTCTCCTCAGCAGCCTTTTCACACCAAACCCACCTTGCAATCCTGGGCTTGCTGCTGGCCTCAGTCCTGCCCCTTTATCAGACCCTTGAACTAAAGGGAACTGAAGATCCTTGAGCAAGGGTCCCTGCTGCCAAAGGCCTCCTTTGTGCCCTTAGGAGTATCCTCTCTGTATGCCCTCACCCTCTGGCTGATGGAAGTGACTTTCCCCTGTCCCTGTCCCTGCCCCCAGATATGCTGTGACACAGGCAGAGCTGTTTGCCCTACTTTGCCGCCTGGCCGACGAGCTGCTCTTTAGGCAGATTGCCTGGATCAAGAAACTGCCTTTCTTCTGTGAGCTCTCAATCAAGGATTACACGTGCCTCTTGAGCTCTACCTGGCAGGAACTAATCCTGCTATCCTCCCTCACCGTTTACAGCAAGCAGATCTTTGGGGAGCTGGCTGATGTCACTGCCAAGTACTCACCCTCTGATGAAGAGCTACACAGGTGAGGGCTCCTGGCTGGGGAGGAAATCCCAAGCAACCAAACCATTTGCAGGGATGCCTGGCCCTCCAAAGGATGGGCATTAAACCACGCAGGTCTGGATTTGAATCCTCACTCCACCGCTGACCAGCTTTGTGACCTTGGCTAAGTCTGTGATCCTCAGGTTCTAAATTTATGGAGTGGAGTGATTAACAATACTTCCCTAACAGGGAAGTTGTGAGAACAAAATGTTACATAGTCAAGCTCAGCAGAGTACTAAGCTGTTTTTATTACATCTAGATTCTGATGTAGAGCACATATTTGAGAAAAACCAAACATCTGAACTCAGCCAACAGGGCAAGAGGGGCTCTGAGTTGACAATCCAAGAAAGACCTAGGAGTCCCTTGTATGCCAGCGCTATGCTAGATCTTTTATACTGTCTTCTTTCTCACAGCCTCCATATCATTACGCCTGTTTTATAGACAAGAATACTGAAGCTCAGAGAGACCTGCCCCTGAGGTTTTAGGGTTTGTATTCAGAGCCTAGATTTGAGCTTCTGCCCACCTAGCTATGAAGTGTAGTCTCTTTCTCTGCATCTTAGATGCAGTGAGATATTAAAAGGCCGTGAAACTAAGACTGAACTATTCTCTTTGCCATTTGGGGGATAAAAAAGTTTCATTCCAACCTGCCAGTGCCCTTTAATCTCTCTGTCCAGAATAGACCACTTCCTCCTTGCTGCTCCATGGCCTGTCCCAGCACACTCTTTCTCACTCACTTTGGAGACCTCAGGCACATGGTGACCATATTTTCTGACCAACAAATCAGGACAAATGGTCTACTGAGATGACTTTTCTGGCTTGTTAATTTATTCATATGAAAAGTCTCATAAAGCTTAATTCACATTTAGATAGACATTTCAATAAATCACTTTATTGAATAGTTTAAAATAATGTAAGTCTTAGGAGCCCAGGGTACCAAGAGGAACGAAAGAAAAGGTGCCCCATCAATGAAAGGGAGAGCAGGTGGACTACCGACACCCACACTTCACTTTTCTACACTGGGGTACATCTCCCTATTGCCACCTACCTAATTGTGGCACAAAGTCATTCAAGGCTAAGCTAGGAGCAACTCTCCAAGACTTTGAAGGGCCCTTGCCACAGCTGAGGGAGGGAGGAGTCTGCGTGCTGACTCTCTCCTCTGGTTTTCTAGTATTCCTTTATTAATGATGCTTACTGGCTTGACAAAGTTTTGAACTTTGTCTGACACTTTGTCCTGTAAACAGAGCTATCTGATTTTGCAGATGACCCTTGTCTAGAGCCTTTAATTCATTGTTTCTATCAAATTCCTATCTCCTGCTCCATAACTCTGGGTCATAGAAGTGTTTAGATAGCAGTCAGACAGCTCTGATACTGTCTGGGTTTGCAAAGCTGGCCTGGAGAGCCCAGCTTCCCTATTTGCCTAGATTTTAACAGTTTAGTCTGGGGCTGCCTACAGAATAAGCTTTCTGGTTCCACTCTCTGTAGCAGAGTAAATTTTCCTAGGCCCTCTGAAGTTAGGCAGGGATGGGCTATGCAGGGTTCTCTGTGGCTCCGAGTTCATAGTGTACCCCATCCCATTATAGCCAGTCCCTTAAGTCATAAGACTAAGACAAGGGCCAATAACAGCTGAATTAATGAGGAAACTTTTCTTTCCTTGGTAGAAAGGCTCCATACCAAGGAGCATCTAAAGCTGCACTGTCCAATTTAGTAGCCACTAGCTGCATGTGGATTTTTAAATTTAAATTAATTAAAATTAAGATCTTGGTTTCTGGCTCGGTGCCTGTGGCTCAAATGGCAAAGACGCCAGCCACATACACCTAAGGTGGCAGGTTCAAATCCAGCCCGGGCCCGCCAAACAACAGTGACGGCTGTAACCAAAAAAATAGCCAGGTGTTGTGGTGGGCTTCTGTGGTCTCAGCTACTTGGGAGGCTGAGGCAGGAGACTTGAGCCCAGGAGTTAGAGGTTACTGTGAGCTGTGATGCCACGGCACTCTACCCAGGGGGACAGCTTGAGGCTGTATCTCAAAAAAAAAAAAAAGATCTTGGTTTCTCATTTGCACTAGCCACATTTTGAATGTTCAATAGCCACCCATGGCTAGTATAATGGCTACAATACTGGATAGTGCAAATACAGATTGTTTCCATCATCACAGGAAGTTTTATTGAATAATGCTAACTCTAGAACGTATGTTGCTGTTGAGCTCTCAAATGGGTTCTGAGGATAAATGAATTTGTTGTTAAGACTCTCTATGCTATAGAATCCATCAGTGGAAAAATGAGAGTTTAACATGTTCTGATTCCATGACCTTTTACACATATCAAGTATCTATTATCTCTGTTTTGGAGGAGGAAGCTGGATCATAGATGATGGAGATGTGGTTGTTGGTCCTGAGAGTCTATATTCTTGGGTTAGTGAATTGGGAGACAAATAGAAGCAGATAAAATATACAAGTCAGGGTTACACCGTTGGAGGTTGAGGAGCGTATGAAGAACTGGATAGCATGAACTAGGGAATGAGTGCCGCTACTTGGCAGAATCAAGGAAGGCCTACCAGAGGAACAGATGCTGAGCTGTGCCTCAAAGTGGGGGTTTTGTAGGTATATCATAGAGGACAGGAGGAAGGCAAGAGAACAGCATAAAACCCTATAGGAAAGATGTCCTGTGTAGTTGCCATGTATTGGGAACGATAAGCAATCCTGTAGATTAGGATGTAAAGAGACTGTATCTGAGAGACATGGAAACGAGAGGAGAAATGACTAGAGAGAAAGGTGTAGACGAGACAGGTCAGGAAGGTACTCATATGTCACCCTGAGGAGTTGGGATTTGATTGTGTCAATTGTATTATGTCATAGGAAGTTTTTAAGTGGAGGAGTTACATGGTCAGTTTGTGTGTTAGATCTCTGTAGTTATAAAGCTCAGGATGAATTGTTATGGACAAGACTAGAGCATGTCTTCCATAGCTCAGGTAAAAGAAAACAAAGCCTGGGCAAGGCAGCAGTGATTGTGGGACTAGAGAAGGCAGCACAAAGCCAAGAGATGTCAAGAAGGTAAAGGCAGCGGGACTTAAGGGAGGAAGTAGAAAGAGTTGGGGATGACTGCTGGTGTCTTGGACTAGCCAGATGGTTGAGTACCAATTCTCTTAGCCGAGACAAAGGTGCCTGGGAAGAATTAGAATGAACTTCTCTGAGTTTGGTTTGGGTGTCTATGGAGTCTGAGATGCATGTGGACTGCCCAGGAGGTCATAGGAAATGGAAGTGCAAGAACCTCTGGAGTCAGGTTAATAACTATAAAGCTGTACCCCCTCTGCTAGAAACCCAGTGTGGAGTCTGTAATTGGGTGTAGCTCTTTCATACCTTGCCTGCTCCCGTCTTGCTCCCACTCCCCCAGACTGCCTTTACTTTTTCACAACTCTTGAGTGCAAGTGAGTTCCTGCTGTCATGAAAAGGCTTTTCTCAGATGATACATGACCACCTCCTTTTCTTGTCTCCAATATTGAATCAAATTTATGGTATCCATATTCCTTAATCAGACAGTGAAACTGGGTGAATTTGATTTAGAGCAGATTGTAGCACCAGCCGGTGACTGCTCCTGGCCCCAATCAAGACTCCTTCACTTTGAGGAGAAGATGCCTTGAGCTGGATGGGCTTTAATGGGCACTTCTGTCTTGTGAGCACTAACTCCATTTCTGCCAGATCTCTGGAAAGCTGCCTTCCTGCTTCCCTTCCTGGACCTTAACTAAAATCTTTCATTAAGGAAACAAAATCTTTTATTTTTGCTACAGTAATGGGAGTGACGATGCTATTAATAATGATAATTGTTAACAATTATTGCCAGTTGTGCCAGATTCCAGCTTAGGTGCTTTACCTGTTTTATTTAAGTCCTCGCCACCAGCCTATAAGATTGGCACTAGTATCATCCCTGTTCGAGAGATAAGGAGCATGAGGTTCAGAGAAGTAAAAATGTAAGGCTACAAAGAGTTAAGAGTTAAGATTATCACCTGCCTGTTGTGCTCCAAATCCCCACTTTATACTAAATTCTTATTCTCCTAGAGCCTTCTCAAAAGGTATGACTTTCTGGAATTTGTCTTGGAACCATAGTCTTACTTCTCATCTTGGCGTCTCAGATGGGTGCTGAGATGGCAGTTTCTCTAAGGTTGTGGTTAATGACTGCTCCTAGGAGTAGGTGCATTTAGGTGAATGAGAAAGAGACAGCTAGGTCTCTTGGGCCCCTTAATGGGACATAACTTATGTAGTGTCAGTTTCAATTGCTGACTGAATGGTCCAGTGGTTTGGGGGATCCTAGCAGGAATGTTTTCCTTGTCCTAGCATGCTTATGTAATGGGAACCCAGAAGAAGAATGGGTGTGTTTGTCCAACTTTCTGGCTTTGAATGCTGATAATTTGTAGACAGGGAATACAGGGGCGTCAGAACCGTGGAGTGGGCAGATGTGGAGGAGGCACGGCTGCAGGAGAAAGCAGACCCGTGGAACAGAGAACAACTTTGTTTATCAAGGGGTGGGATGCGGGGTGTGGAGGAAAGCTTTGCAGTCAGGCTGTGGAGACTGAGCGGGGGCTGCTGGGCTGGCTGCCAGCACCCCCATCACTGCTAGGGGTCCATGATGGCTGCCTGTTATGGGAAACTTGGAAGGGAGAGCGTTGTTTGTCCCTAAGAGAGAGGGCAGATCTGGGGCTGCACAGGCCAGGCACTTGGGGGCTCCTTTGTGTACCTCAGGTCAAGATTCAGCCAGGAACAGGTTTGGCACTGCTGTCCAGGGATCTGGCTGATAGCCACACACCTGCAGGTTCTGCTGTGCCAGAGTGAGCACTTTGGGCAAGAGGTTGCTGATTAAGGGACAAAGCATTATCTTTGCTTGCTACACTCCTCGGCCACCAGACAGATTCTGATACTGCTTTTCCCCTTGCATCCTCCTTTTTTATGCTCTACCTTATTACATGCCCTCCCTTGCAGGCAAATACTGAAGGGAATTGGCAGGAGAGTTTATTTTCCTCTCAAGAACATAAGTAGTCCACAAAGTACTATGATGAAGAGGGTCTTAATCCCAGGCACACTGTCTTCTTCAGGGCTCAGCATCATGGAGGCACTAAGGGGCATTCCATGCACTGTGGCAAACCTGATAACCATCCAGGGATGGGCCCTGGGGAGAGATGCTGTAGGGACACAGAGCTCCTGAGGCCCAGGGGTAGCCTTTCCCAGTTAGCAGTTAAGAACAAGACAGGACCAGGAGGTGGGTGGCATTGTGCTGAGAAAAGCCCATGGGTTTGGAATTAGAAAACCTAGAATTAAACCTTTGCTCTGCCACTACTTATTTGCTCTTCAACTGTGGGGAAGTCACGTCTTTTTTGGCTGCTTCTTCCCTAACATGGAGGTGATATTATTTATCTCCCAGGTTATCAGGAAAGTGAAGTGTAAGACTGTGTAGAAGGGCCTGATACATAATAGAGGCACAGTCAATAGCCTCTCTGAGCCTTCCTGAGAACAAAGGGAATTTTGACTAATATTCATTCTGTATATGTTAAAAGTAGCCAGTGAGATAATGTATGTGGAATACTTAAAGTGGCTGGCAGGTAGCAAACACTTAAATGGTGGTAGTAGATAAGGTCATTACACTGGTTATAAAGTATGAATTTGTCTGTCAGCTAGTGTGGAAACATATCAATAAAGCTGTAAAAGCCATTGGGACAGGTGCAGAGAGAAACTGAGTTAACTGTCCTAGCTCAAATTAGCAAACTGAAAGAAGCCCCACCTCAGACTGAGTGGTGTATAGTCATCCCTCAGTATCCATGGGGGATTGGTTCCAGGACCTCTGAAACACCAAAATCCACAGATCTTCAAGTCCCTTTTTATGAAGTGGTGTCATATTTGCATGTAACTTACACACATCCTTTTGTATACTATAAATTATTTCTAAATTACTTATAATACCTAATACAGTGTAAATGCTATGCAAGTAATTGTTATACTGCAATATACTGTTATATTGCATTTTTTACTGTTGAATTTTTTTTTTAATATTTCCAATTCATAGTTGGTAGAACCCATGGACATTGAACCCACAGATAGTGAGGGCTGGCTGTATCTGCTGCTATGTCTCACAGTGGTGCTTGAGAATTGCAGGTGCCTCTGGCCCCAACCAAAGCCAGACTTTCCCCAGGGAAGAGAAAATGCCCTTTTTGCCCAGGAAGCCAAAGCCTAGCAAAGCCTTCCAAGTTAATACAGAAAGAGTAGAGCATCCTACTTTTTCTAGCCAGATAGGGCATTCTTGGCCTGGCATGGGGCTACAGGGCCCAGATCTAAACATGTCATAAGGAAACAGCTTTGCAGCTGAGCGTCTTCTAAGATGTGACTGAGCTACATCCAAGGCCCTTTTGGAACTCTCCTTGTTCCACTATCCATCCCACTCCTGGAATGACTCAGGCTGGGGCTTGACCCGGCTTTTGTAAACTGTTTCCATATAAGCATTTTCTTCCTCAGTTTGCTGGTATCTCCATCTCTGGTATGAAATATACCTAGAGTCTTAATCCCATGGGGTAGCCTGGCCTGGGCTCCTTTGCCTAAAACTGGCTCTGTCTCTGGGAGCTTACTTCTAACAAAGAAAGGAACATGGCCAACTTTGAGTCCCCTCTGTTAGAGAATGCCACCTTATATATTGGAAAAACCAAGACCTTGGGTAATTAGCCCAATTTCTGAGTTCTAACTCTGCCACCAACTGTGTGCTTGTGGACCAATCCCCTCCTTTCTTTAAACTTCAATTTCTCATCTTTACAATGGTGATGACTCTCATACCCAGCTCATAGGGTTCAGAGAATTAAAAGATAACACAGATAAAGTGCCCAGCACAGAGACTAGAACGGCTTGGAGACTTGGTTAATGTTTTCCCCCTCCCTAGTTGAAGTCAAGGGTATCAGTAAAAAATTTTCACTGTGCTTAGCATCAACCCTGCTGAAAACAGTGAACCTAAGTAAAGACAATCAGCAGTTTTTTCTGCATTGTTGCAGAGTCTCACATAGAGTCACTGTGGCACCTGCCACTGGTGTATGAGAGGCTGCATCTCAACAATAGTGATATCTTGATAATGTTGTATTTCTCCACATTTATATACAAAACTGCCTTTGGCCCTTGTTAGCCCAAGCAGGCAAACATTATCACTTCTGGAAGGCCTGAAAGCAGAGAAGGGTCAAATGACCTTGCCAAGATCTCACAGCTTAAAATGGAGCTAGATTTGAACCTACCTTTGGTTGACTCTACCTGACCTTGGTGACTGCAGCTTGCGTCAGCTACATTGGTCTCTATTCAAACCATGGTTCCACATGCATTTCACAAATGGCTCTGGATTTCTCTTCCCTCAAGTTCAGCCTCTTTGCTGTTGTGGATGCTTTAGAGCACTGTAGGAGCCCTCCGTCTGCCCTTTCTGGGTCTCCTCTGCTATCAGAGCCTGCTGTTAACACCTGTGTTCTTCTTCCAGATTTAGTGATGAGGGGATGGAGGTGATTGAGCGGCTTATCTACCTATATCACAAGTTCCATCAGCTAAAGGTCAGCAATGAGGAGTATGCTTGCATGAAAGCAATTAATTTCTTAAATCAAGGTGAGTGGCTGGGGTAGGGAAAAGGGACTTTAGGGGGGCAGGGGTAAGCATTTGTCCTGTTTCACACTCCTTACCCTCAGTGCTGTCAAACTGAATCTGTTGTGCTGTGTGGGTGCCAGTCTTGGAAGGAAGACCTGTGCTTCTCTCGTTATAACCCTGCCCCTTTATAGTGCAGGGAACGCTGTGGATTTTTTCTTTAAACCTAAATGCCACAATCTCTATAACTCATTGAGGAAGGAAGAAGATTCACTTTGTTTAGTCAGTTTTAATGCATTTAAACACAGACACCAAGGACAGTACATGCGTCATTTAAAATATGTACCAAGTTTACCAGCAGCTGAAGAAGAGCAAAGTGACTGATGAAACTATTAGAGATAAGGCCTCTGTGACAGGCCCCGGCAGTGGTTCTGACAGCCCCTTCAGGGCGGAATAGGGGGGTGCACAAAAATTCACACGTACTTACACATATCAAGCATGGCTTTTAATTCTAAGAGCGCCAGATATGATTTATTGGGGGGGGGGTGTGCTTGGTAGCTGCTGGTAACCAGTGTACGAAGGACAATTTATATTCTCTTTTTTCCAAAGTAGCATATGAATGCTCTATTCTCAGAGTAGAACTGGGCTATTTTGCTGCCTGTGGCATTGAAAGTGCTCTCTTCTTGTGTTCAGTTTACTAGTTCAAAGACTCTTGACGCCTTTGTCTTTGTCCACTCTCCCCCTCTGTTGGGCAAACCTCCTCCTGCTTATGGATGACTCCTGTGTTTATCTGGCATTCTGCATGCCTCCCTTAGGCCAAGCCCCATGTTCAGTATTAAAGACATTCAAAAAGTTTAGACTCCAGGTCCTTGGCCTCAAGAAGTATACCCTCTGATAGCTCTTGATGCATTACTTACACCTCAGATGGGGGGAGATCAATAGCAACTTCTTAGAAGAGGAGAAAACTGACCTGGGCATCAAGGCTGCGTAAGATACATAGGATATCTATATTCATATTCTGTGTATAGAAAGAATATGTATGTGAGTGTGTGCATGTGTATGTGGCTATTGAGAGAGAGACAGGGAACTCTATATAGAGAAAATGGAGGGACAGCCCGAGTAGCATTGGAAGAGAAGAGTTACATAGGAAATAGTGTGGGCAGTGGGTACAAGCACAAATATGTAGGTTTCAGCAGTTTCTGATTGGCTCCAACAATGGGCAAATTTTAAATATATTGCACAGGATAAATTTATAAAGGTAGGTAGGTTATTCAGTCATTTGTTCAACATTTCACTGGTGTCTGTGTCTGTTTTGTGCCATTTGGGGGAGCATTGTGTGAAATTGAAAAAGACAATTTAGCCTTCAAGGGGCTCAGTCTAATTACTGTTCTCCATTATCTTTTCCTTCTCTATGTTATTTCTCTTCCCTTATCCAGAGTGTGGTTCCTTTACATCAGAAAGAGTAAAGATCCCCTGTTATGACAATGTTTAATAACCTTTAATGGAAAGATACACATACTCAAGGAGTTGGTGTTTCTTCCACATTAGAAAGCCCCTTCAATTCCTGTGTGGTTTTTTCCACAGATATCAGGGGTCTGACCAGTGCCTCACAGCTGGAACAGTTGAATAAACGCTATTGGTACATTTGCCAGGATTTCACTGAATATAAATACACACATCAGCCAAACCGCTTTCCTGATCTCATGATGTGCTTACCTGAGATTCGATATATTGCAGGTAACATTCTGGGCCCGGGGCTTCCAGTCTTTCCTCGCTTCTCTTAGCTTGTGAAGTGAATGAGGCAAGCAGAGTTTTTAGGGTGCTCGTTTCAGCCCAGCACCAACTGCATAAAAGTTACTACCATTGCCCTCAAAAAAGTTCTATTTCAACATGAAGTTTGTGTTTTCTTTATAGAGAAGATAAGCTGTTGTTTCTTGAGCTCCTGTGATGTGCAGGGTACTTTGTGGCCTTTTATCATCATGGAATCTGCAAGGCTGATGGTTGGTGATAATATGGCCATTCTGTGGATAGGCAGATAGGCTCAGAGTATCTCAGTTTCTTTCCTGAATTGTATACTTTAAAAGCAAATTTAACCAGGCTTTGTGGCAGGTACCTGTAGTCCCCGATACTCAGGAGGCTGAGACAAGAGAATCAGTTGAACCCAAGGGAGAGAATCTGAGGCAAGAAAATCACTTGAGCCCAAGGGAGAGAATCTTCTGAGGCAAGAGAATCACTTGAGCTTATGATGCCATGACAGTCTACCAAAGGTGACAGAGTGAGACTTTGTCTCAAAAAATAAAATACAAGAGTGAATTTTATGATATATAAATTATATCTCAATTTTTAAAATTAAGTTTATTTCATAGAATTAGCCCAAGGTTTTCAGGGATCATTTATTTAAAGTGATATCTTTAAAATCCTATGTTTGTATAGGAATTTTGTGTATTGGGATTTGTACATAAGTGTGCTTATATGTGGCTTCAGAAGCCCCTTTTGAGCATCTTGACATTTGAATATATTCATCTCAATATAAAATCCTGGCCTTTTTTTATTGTTGCTTTACTTCATTTAGTAAAGATTCTTGCTTATAGCTATCTAGTACATACTGAGAGGCAGCTCAGAAATGTGACCTCTAAATTGGGATTGTTTGTGTAAAATTTAGCATACAGTTTTTGAAGGAAAAAGTTTCAGTCTGACAAAGGAATCTTTTTAAGCTGGACGTCAACTATTTGAATTTTAAGGATGTTTGATCTCAGCACTTATTATAAACTATATCCTGTCAAATGAGGTCCTCTGTAAACTAGAGGGAAATCAATACTTACATACCACTCTTCTCCCATAGAAACTGGGTTCTCACTCTGGCAACACTCCAGTAATCTAGGAATGTTTTAAAAAATATCAATGTTGGGGTTGCACCTCTGCATATTCTGATTTAATTAGTATGGGCAGAACCTAGACATACAAATATTTTTAAACTGCTCCCCAGGTGACTCTAAGGGACTGTCTAGGAGAAGAACCTTGGCCTTAGGTATTTACAAAGTGTATTAGCACACTGAATCCTCTGACAAGTCACCTACTAAAGAAATCTTTAACTTTTAACTCTGATTTTCTCAAATGTAATTGTTCCTATGACTACCCTGTTCCTTTTTTCTTCAGTACTTTTATTAACCTATCATAGTATTCTGAACTGTAGTTTTTTGTTGAATGCTATTTAGAAAATCTACCAGAAAAAAAAGTAGTTTCTCATGATGTTTTAGCCCTAAGAGGACATTTGGGACTACCTCTCAGTTTCAAATTCCTTATCTATAAAATTGGGGTAGAAACTAATTTATGTCATACAGAAATATTGTGAGAATTAAATGAGATAATGCAATTAAGCACCTAGCACAGAGTAAGTATTCCCTGGATAGTAGGATGATTATGATTTGACACCATTAATATCAGGACATTAGCCCAGTCTATCTGACTTTTGTGATAACTCTTGGCACTTCTCTTGCCCCCGTCATTCAGCAGGGTGATATTCTCCCTCTTATTAGCCTAACAGGAGGAAGACTTGGCCTTCCACTGGTATCCACTACTAACTCTTCTCCCACCTTGTTCCCAGGAAAGATGGTGAATGTACCCCTGGAGCAGCTGCCCCTCCTCTTTAAGGTGGTGCTGCATTCCTGCAAGACAAGTGTGGGCAAAGAATGACCTGTTCCCATCACCCTCCTCAGGCTGACCACAGCGCCTTGGGTGGGCAGGACAGGCTCTAGAAGAAAGAGCCACAGAGACCAAGATGGAGGCTGTGGAGCAGCGTTTCCAGTTGCCTCCATACCAAGAAGAGTTTTTGTTTGTTTGTCTGTTTTTTAACCTCATTTTTCTATATATTTATTTCACGACAGAGTTGAATGTATGGCCTTCAACATGATGCACATGCTTTTGTGTGAATGCAGCCAATGCATTTCCTTGCAGTTTACAGAATGTGAAAATGTTTAATGTTACAGTGTTGTCATTGTTTAGAAATAGTTCTTTTGTATTTTGAGGGAAACGGTGGGATGGGGCCGAGATGACTATTTCCATAATGTTGACAAAGATGACTACCTCAATGGAAATGGGGGGTGAGACCATCCCTACTTTTTCCACATTTTCTCAGCAGACTCATACATTTGTCTGTCAGAGAGCAAACTGCCTTTTTCTAGCCACAGAATTGCCAGGTAAAAGAGCACACTATAAAGGGGCAAAGTGTTCAGAGATTTACCAAGCAAGGTTGCTGAGATGTTTGGAACACAGCAGGAGGTGAGGATTCAGCCATCTCTTTGGAAAGCATGAAAGTTGAGAGAGTAGGGTGCAGTGACCAAATCTAAGGCAGGTGTTCTCCCACCCAACAAGTCCTACGGGCAGGAGGGTTTCTGTCCTGTGAGGACACACTCTGCTGCCCCCCTCCCTTATGGCTTCACCACCGCTGTCAGTTTTCTTACCTGTAACTTTTCCTGAAGGGAAAGTTAAGTTACTGCACAGCCATAGGACTTGCCTACCATCTCCCCTGGGGCTCTCAGCTACCTAGTTCCCTCACCTGGATCTACTAAGGCCTACTTTCCACAGACTCCTTCCCTCTTCCTTACAAATTTGACTTCCAATTGGCCCTTTGAAAAACCAGCTGAGCAAAATGCCATGTTCTAAATCCTGGTGCCCTCTGCTGATTTATTCTCCTTTCATCCTGTTTTCTTCAAAGGGTAGTGGGACAAAAGCCAGACTGCTAAAAGAACAAACAATCCTCCTTTGGAATCTCCTGTCCTTCTCCCTGCCCCATCCTACTTCACCCCCAGGACAAAAACTAAAACTAAAAGTCACTTTTAGTGACTCCAAAAACTAAAAGTCACTTTTTCAAACAGTGGGACGGACCATTCACTCACCTGTTGACCAGAAATGTTGCCCCTAAATACTTCTCCAAGTTCTCATCTCTCCAGATTTCTGCAGGGGCCCAGAGTGGCCCAGCTGCTCCTTACATTATCAGTAGCCTGGCCAACCAAGGGCTGAAGGGCTGGCGACAAAAGCACCTAGAAGGGAAGGGGGGCTTTAAACTACCTCATGTTCTTAAGGGCCTGGATGCTACCTCTGCAGATACGGCCCCCTTGTTCTTTTACTACCTGCCCCACCTCATCCTGGGAAGTGTTCCTTACCCTCTTAACTTAGGCCGTTGGCCACACCAGCTCTGTCATGGAACTCTTTCAGGTGCTTTTCCCTTCTCTGCCTTAATATAGCAGTTGCCCTTGCCTACACCTAGGTGTGCAGGCAGTGCAGCAGACCACTTGCCTTTGAGCTTGTCTGGGTGGGCTTGAGAGGTCCACAGTACCTCCTTCTGTCTATTTAGTCAAAGGCTGTTTGCTCTCTCCCCAACTAGGCCTAGCAGTCCTACCCAGAGAGCACCATTCTGGGTATGTCCTGTGTATCCTGGGTAGTCCAGGTCTGATTATAGTTTTTCTTTCTGGTGAAATGTTACGGGTACCAGCACAATGGTGATTTTTAATCCCTTGATGGATCTAAAACTTGGAGCTTTATTCCTCAATGCCATTTCCCCAGCTGCTCTGAGAAAGAAGAGACATGTTCCTCAGGAAAATCTTCAACTAGCATGTTTTTCACATCAATGGGAAGACTGTGTATGTGCATGGATGTGTATATCTTTATTTTTTAAGTTCACGATGTTTTGTTTCCCTTAATCTTCTATTTAACCACTTAGATCACATTCCTTGGCCACAGGTCAGACTCCGAGCTGCTTTCTCAAGATGGGGGAGAAGACACATCAAGAGGCCCCTTCTCTAAGGCAGTTCCTGTGTGCAGCATCTTTCTTTGCTTAGACCTCCATCTGTCAAATTATTTTTAAAATTACTTTTCAAATTAAACATTTTACCCATTGTGTTGGGTGTCAAAGGAAATTGCTCTCTGATGAAGCAAGAATGTGTCTCTCTAATAATGTAGTATTAAACAGAGCAAGTTGTTAATTTGTGGAGTGGGGGAAAGGTTCTGCAAGTTGCCATTGTACAAATCCATTTTTACAAATGTTTGCAGCAGATTCCACAGAACAAAGAGCCCATTCATTGCTGAGAGCCCTGCAGAATCTCTGAGCCAAGTGGCCATGTGTTCCAAGCCGGAGCCTGACCTGTGGACCGCCTTTAATGTCTTCTGTACCCAGTCCTTTTATGACGTGGGCTTTTTTTTAAACAGGGTAAAGTGAATGTGTTGCATTGCAAACTCAGGTATTATGAGGAGAAGGTAGGAGTATAGCTAGCAGCGTGGAGACATTAGGTCAGCCACTAGATGTATTTGTGAATTTGGTTTGAAGGACACAGAGAAAGGTTGGAGGGGGAGGTGTGGTATGTTTGTTTCTTGCCTTTCTTCCCATAATGTTTGGTTAACAGGTAGCCTTTTTGCTAGTGGAAGAAGAAAAAAGTTGTGCGTGTTGTCTCTAATTTCTCTCTCTTCTGTCCTCTCTCTGATCCTCTGCCACCAAAAGCACTCACTTTGAGTGAGAATTTTTCCACTGTAAAAATGTGACCCTGAAGGCTGTGTGGAAAAGGAGAATACCACCTCCTTGCACTGCATTGGAACATACAAGTTTTCCTTTCCTTTTAAATGTTTTCTTGACTGAAGACAAAAATTTGGAATCTTGGAACTTCCATCTATAATTCATGCTCTCTGGTGCCCTTTGTAGACTTTTGGAGTCCTTTGCAAGGTTTGGTGGTCCTTGTCTTTAGTCTGGAAAAACTCCTCAGAAGCTATCTCAAAGCACTCCACCTGGCTCAGGACCCCCAGGCCCTGTGCCTGACCCACAAGTGAGGTGGGCGGGCCTAGGGATAGAAGCAAGCAAGCAAGAGCCTCCCTGTCCTGGTCTCCAGAGCAAGAGCAAGGATAGGGGATCATAGGGGTCTCTGTGGCATCACTGAAAGTTACCCATTCCACACTGACCACCTCTCACCTGCCACCACTTCTCAGGGAAGTATCTGCATGGTTGTTGTTACCACATCCTTAGTACCCTGGGCTCTCTGAGCTAGCTGTATTGCTTTATTCCTACTTCCTATATTTGTTTGTTTGTTCTTGATTTTCTGGGGGAATGGGACAGATTGAGATAGACAAGCCTAATGTGGGCAACATCTAAGCCATGTTCAAGATTGGCCAAAGTAATGGCTTCTGACCTCCTAGCTGAGTGATTCCAAGTCTTTAGCTCTGGGCCCCTCCCTGGTCTGTCTTTTTTCCTTGTTGTTTTAAAAATTTTTGCAGTTGTTTTAAGAAATCTCAGTCTTTCAGTCTAAACTTTGAATTTTTCTTTATTGATTTTTTTTAAAAACAAAAACAAAAAAAATCCACAAAAAGCAAACAAAAATAAATAAAAATCCCAGTACTCTAATCCCTATCCCTTTCCCTACTCCAGTCTGCAAGAGATCCCTGCACTTCCCTCTGTTGATCATCCTCCTTTTTTCCTCAGCTTGAGGAGTATATGTCCAGTGTTTGTGAAATGTTTATCTGTGTCTCAGGATGAAAAACGGCAATCATTCCACCAGGTGCTGGAACGTGGTTAGTCTTGAGGCAAGGGTTTCTAGGGCCACAGCTCAGGGATGTGTATTTAATTACAGGGTCCCCAGAAACCCCTCTCTTGGCTGCCATAAGCAACATCTTTTCTGGGCTGGACCTTGACTGTTTCCTCAGAGGTGCTGGGAGCAAACTGGGGCTTCCTCTTTGGCCAAACCTGGGCTCCCTTGAGACTTTGAGACTTCTGGCTATCATGGGGGTTCTACCTCTAATCGCTCATAAGAAGCCTGGTCCCTCTGTCCAGTCCAGTCCTCATCTGGCCTCCCTCTTCTGGGCCTGCAGCCCTAAATGGGTCTCAGCCTGTTCAGGAATCAGCTATAGGCTCAAAGGGAAGCTGTGATCATAGCCAGAGCACTTCCAAGCCCCCCATAAAGTTGTGTTACTGGTGGAGGCTAGCCTTCCAAATCCTGGAGCCTGCCCTGCCATCTTTGCCTTTTGGTAACCATTGTTTTCTTTCTCTCACCTGTCTTGTAATAACTGATAATTTTGTTGATTCAAATTTCCATGAAACAGGAAAAAAAAAAAACTACCTCTTGAATGACATCCTGGTCGATTCCTCTCTGAGGAGTCCTGTGGGAAAAGGATACTGTAGCTCCTGGTCTGTTATGTGTTTCTGTTAGGAAAGAAACCCCGCCCGCCCTGGGGTGTTGGTGTTTTTGTCTGAGTTGCCATCCCAGGCCTGCGATAGGGGCTTGTGGCTGCATTGTAATGTCTGGGCTGTGTCTGAGTATTCCTTCTCACCTACCCAGCCAGGAATTAGCCACCTCCTTGAAGAGGCCTCCATTTCTCCCTGTGTTCTTCCAAGGCATAGGGAGCACCACCTCCCACAAACACCACCTTTAGGGACTATGGTGGCACATGAGTCCCTGAGCCTACCCCTAGGCTATCTCCCAGAGGTCTCCCTCCACCTACAGTCCTGTCTAGGAATCGAGTATAAATGGATGTCTCTGAGCCCTTGTCCCCAAAGGGCCGGCCAAGGGCTGCCTGCCAGCCTGGCTCCATCAACACTGCATGACCAAATAATAATTGACGACGAGCTCTGCAGGCTACCCAGGCCCTCTGCTACCTCCCATCCTTGCCAGCTGACAAGGGATGGGCCCTGTTCTGTGAATTGACTACCTGTGGAAATGTGACCAATTAGTGTGAAATGCATGTTTAGCAAGCGTTAGATACTGTATTTGAACCAATAAATGTGAATCCTTCTGCACATGGCATCTGTGTGTGAAACTTGTCTGGGGTCCTGGGCAGAGATGATGGAGTGTCCTGAGGAGCCGAATCATGCCTTCAGGCCTGTTGGTCCTGCTTGCAGCTGACGCCCTCCTTAATTCCTATTGCTGAGGGTCTGGCAGAGGGTGGTTTCAGAACTGGTTGAACCAGTGAACCTGCACTGACCGGAGCACCCACTCCAGGTGCCAGGTGCTATGTGGGGACTTTTCACAAATCCTTTATTAGCTCTGGGCTGGGTGTGGTGGCTCACACCTGTAGTCCTAGCACTCTGGGAGGCTGAGGCAGGAGGAGTTTTTGAGCTCAGGAGTTCAAGACCAGCCTGATTCTGTCTCTATTAAAAATAGAAAAACTACTCGGGCATTGTGGTAGGCACCTGTAGTCCCAGGTACTCTGAAGGCTAAGGCTTGAGGGTTGCTTGAGCCCAGGAATTAGAGGTTGCTGTGAACTAGGACACCATGGCATTCTACATAGGGCAACAGAGTGAGACTTGGTCTCAAAAAATATTTTCTTTTGAAAAAGGATTATTAACCTCTTTTATAAATGAAGAAACTACGGTTGGGAGAGAGAAAAGGACATGCATGGTAACCCAGCTAGAAAGTGGCACAACTAGGGAGCTGAGTCTAGCAGGAGAGGTAAACACACACAGCCCTTCACATTACTGTAGGCTGAGGGCTGTAATGGAGGACGTGTGGGGTGGCGAGGGCCTAAGAGCAGCAGTGGTATGTTCTCAGGATAGTCAAGAAGGGCTTCACAGATGTGTTGTAGAAAGTGGCCCTTGAAAGTCACCAGGCAAAGAGAGGGTGATAGACTAGCAGCATGTTTGAGTTCCAGTTGTAAATCATAAAGAGAGGGAGCCTTCAGGCATCACAAGGTACTGCTGTAGCAGGAAAGGTGGCAGATGGGAGTGGTTAGCGAGAGTTGACACTGGAGAAGCAGTTGAGAGCCTCGAATGCCACATTTAGGAGTTTGGGGAAAGAAAGCCATCCGTTAAGTCTCAGGAAAGAGAGGTGCATCTCAGCGACAGTATTGTGCTGATGGATGGCCTAGTATGCACGGTGGTCTAGCAAATTAATATATCCACGTCTGTTGGTTGTTGTTGTTTTATTTTGTTTTTAAAGAGGGTCTTACTCTGTTGCCCAGGGTAGAATGTAGTGGTGTCATCACAGCTTACAGCAACTTCAAACTCCTGGGCTTAAGGGATCCATCTGCCTCAGCCTCTCAAGTAGTTGGGAGTACAGGCATAGGCCACGACACCAAGCTAATTTTTTGATTTTTTTTTATAATGACAGGGTCTCATCATGTTAGGTGGTCTCAAATTCATGGCCTCAAGTGATCCAGAATGCTAGGATTACAGACTGTGAGCCACTGCCCCCAGCCAGATAAGGTCCATTAATAGCTTTTCTAAAGCTGATAAAATGGAGGCTCTGAGAGGTCAGGGGATGTGGCCAAGGTCATATGTGTCAGAATCAGTACTTGAACCCAGATCTACCCAACTCAAAAGCTCAACTATCCTGTGATCCTTCTCATGATCGATCAGAGAAGTGGCAGAGTTTAGGCTGAGGGTTGTATGAAAACGGATGGAAAAGATGAAGGTTACATAGTCTGGGAATTTAAAAGCTGAGGAGAGTCTGATCAAAGTCTATTAAATCCTCTTGTGTGAAATGAGGGAAGCTCAGCTGCCTTCCCATACCTCAGCCTCCAGCACAAGGAACCAGAGAGCCCTTGAGATTTGAAAGACATGGTTTTAGAACAAAGGAGTTGCTGCAGAACAAATTAATAGACTATCTATCTTGCCCTACAAGAGGGAACAGATGCATAGAGGTGCAAGGAGAAGGAACACATTGGCTGACCACCTAGCGAGTGCCAGGGACTGGTTGGTGCTTGTGTGTCTCAGTGTAGTCCTGATAATAGCCTCTCAAGGTATAGATCTCAGCACCATTTTACTCCTAAGCAAATCAAGGCTTGAGGAAGATAAGCCATTTGCCTGAGATGACACACAAGTAAGTGCAGAATTGGCTTTTGAATCCAGGTCTATCTGATACCAAAGTTACAACAGGCTTCCTCCCTGCCCGGCCTTAGCAATCTAATAGTGCTGAATATGAATGTCTAGAGTTTGTAACAAAACTCAGTAGTGGCCTTTAGTTGAACTTTTTGCTATTAAAAAAAAAAAAACCTCCATTAAACTAATAAAGGATTAATTCTGTGAGAGGTGGATGAACAGAGCTAAGCAAATGGAGTTGAAAAGCAGTGCTATCCCAAACATGTAGAATGCCACAGGCACAAAATTGGTATGATTTCTCAGAACACAGACATCCCATAAGGTGACTCCATGGAAAAAGAAGCAGGAATTGTGTTGCCAAAAATCTGGGAAGTTCTATGCTCTGTCTTTCTCTATTGCAGCCACCATTGTTATATTAAAGGCTCTGAAAAGTCCTACTGAAGAAAACTGTAATTGTGTTTAGCCCAGATTCTACCAAAGGTATTTGAGCACTGGACATTTTTCCTCCTGATAAAATTCTGTTGGGACAGTATTCCAGTGAATAAAAGTTAGGATGCTGCTCTAAATTTAGAAATTGCTACTTAAGTAAATGCTGAGCTTTTGGTTTCCTGGAGTGCCAGCCAGTAAACCGGAAGAATAATAAAAGAAATTAACATACAGAGAACAAAGCCAAGCACACTACGTGCGTGCATTAGATAACATTTCCCCAGAGCAACCCAACAAGGTTGATGCTTTAATATTCCCATTTTACTGAGAATGAAATTGAGGCCCAGAGTCGGTGAGTAATTTGCCTAAAGTTACATAACTATGGTTATTTTAGGAATGAATATAAACTGGCATTGATAGGGTACCTACTATGAGGCAAAGATCCTTACCCTTATATATACCCTCCGAGGTAAGGTCATTTCTGTAACTGGAGAAATGAATGCTGGCTACTCTGGATTATGTCAGGGTCTAAAGCCAACAACCCCCAGAAACGATGGCTGTGGGGTGGGGGGGATGGCGTGAGGCTGAGTCCGGCTACATGAAACCCTTTCTGGGAATCATTTCCCTCAAGCAGCCTATGAGACAGCAGGCACACCAACCAGGGGTCTCACCACTTGAGTTCTAATTCCAGCTCTTCCCCCTTACCAGTTATCTGTAACCTTGACCCAGATAGATTTCTCTGATCCTCACTTTCCCCCGTGTCTCAGGGGTTTGAGGAAGATTGACTGCCATGGCTCCAGGTTAAGGCTCAATGAAGTCAATACATAGAAGGAGGCTATGTAACCCCCCACACCTCAACAGCAGAAACTCAGCAGAACCAGGAGTCACCGCTCTGGCTCAGCCTGGCCTTGGCCTGGCTGCCCTGAGGTTTTAGGTCTACAGTGGTAATCAGGTTCTCTGAGATCCTGTGGCAAAAGTGCCCAACTGCCAAACCCAGGGCTCCCAGAGTCTTGTTCCCTTGGCAACAAGTCTCACCATGGAGACCACAGCCCCATCCTTGCCCTCCCTGTAAGCTCCCTCTCCACAAACCTTCCCTGTTGAACATCCAGTCCAGGAGCAGTGTAGGTACTGGGGAATGCTTCAAGGATGCGCTTCCTCGGGGTGAGGAGTTTGAGGCACAGCCAGCAAGAGAGGCAAAGGGAACTTTCATTTTTTGGGTGTCCCATTTCATGCCTGGCAAGGTTCTGAGGCATCTACTACATACATTGTCTCATTTCGGTTGAAAACCAGGCACTTGCCCTATTTTCCTAATGTGGAAACTGAGGCTCAGGGAAGCAACATGATCCAGCCAGAAGTTTTGCAGCTGGTCTACAATGGAGCTAGAACTTGAATCCAGGGTTCTGATGCAGGAACCAATGTTATTTTCTGCAACTCCCGCCTCTACCACTATTGCCAAGATACCAGCCTCTGGAGAGGGCAGGGTAGTGGGGTGGGTCCCCTTCAGCCCAGTCTCCTCTGGCAGCACAAGTAGCAGCCCAAAGCCTTTGAGGTCTGGGCTAGGCCCAGCAGCACTAGTGGAGGAACTGCACTATTTTAAGCCAGGGCCAGAGGGCCCTGTGTGGGCACAGGGAGGGTGGCCTCGGGCCCTTGGCCAGCTTCCCGGAAGTCACCATGGCCTCCCTCCTCTCCCCCGAGCAGCTTTCTGAGGCAGTCACTTCCCTACAAACAGGAAGGAGGCCCTTAGGCTGGGAGACCTCCAGTCCCAGCTTCCTCCCCCTAACCCTCCCCAAGTCTTCTCTACTATTAAATACATGGGTGAGGCCACCAGCTCCAGGCCCTGATCAATGTGCATTATGCTGAGCAGGTAGTGGGCCTGGATTTCAACTGCTCTGTCTCCCCCAGTTCACCCATTACAGGTCCAAGGCCTCCACTTTGCCAGGCCCCTCAGCCCATCACCCACAGCCTGAGTTCCCATTGAGGTTGGTCACTATGAGCCAGACAAGCAGAGGTATCCCCGGATTTGGCCCCATTCAAGGATCCCCAAAGATAGAATGAAGAAAAACACTAAGAGTCTGAAAGTAGCAGAGAAAAAACAAATCAGGACATTACTGAGGCACCAACAGTGACAGAATCACCATGACAGACCAAATTATTTGCTCAGAGATAAAAACAGACAAGCAAAGAGACACCAGAGATGGCCACAGAAGGCAGGAACAAAGGGGGGAGGGGGATGTCTCTGAGCGATGTCTCCTGACCACCTCCTGAGCACAGGCCCTGTCTTGGGGCTGTGGGGGGCCCACTGGCTGCATGGCTTAAGAGGAATGTGGGGAGCAAGGTTGGGTCACCCTCAGAGGGCCAAGCGTGTGCACCATGAGATAAGCTACCCCAGGCCAGGGGCCCCAGCTGCACTGCATGCTCCAGGAGCATGGTGGAGAGGCCAGGCCCAAGGCTAGAGCCCAGCCCTGCCAAACACCAGCTTCTGCACTTCCTCCTAGGCCTCCAACAGGCCGCCTATTCTAAAGGTCTTCTGCCTAGTTCTGCAGGGGATGCACATTCTGAGTGTCCCATTCACAGGAGAGCAGGGGGGACCCTGGGAATAGCACCCGCCACAAAGAGCCTCTCACCTTGCTTCTCTAGGTCAACCTGTAGTCCTGGCTCAGGAGAGGGGCTGGAGGGAGAGGCCTCTCAGCTGGTCATGGGACTCCATTGGGCTGAAGGGTGCAGGGTACAGTGGGGTGCCATGGGGGACAGCTCTGCAGTGAACTCCCTGTGATTGTCCCATATGGCATTGTGCACTCATGTGCAAATGTGTGTCCATGTGCTTCCTTGAATGAGAGGATGTGCAAAGATGTACGTGCCCATGTGTTGCCAGGAGCCCCACTCTGCCTCTACATACCCTCTATCAGTCTAGAGAAGTAGTCCCAGAGGCACCTGGTCTCTCTCATACCCACCAGGTGGTCCATCCTAGAGAGCCACTAGGCAGAGAGGGAAAAGTGAGCGGGTCTATTACAGGCCCCCAGCCCCCCTCCCCACAGTGCAGCTGAGGCTCCCCCGGCCATGGCCTTGACCCAGCACTATGGACTTCTCTGACATTGGCATCGGATCTGAACATCTGGCAGCAGGCTGATAAGGGGTGCAGCGGAAACAGCCTCTGCTGCTGCCAGCAGGCCCGCCCCCTCTGCTGCCCTGCACGGGTCTCCACATCCACACTCCCTCTGCCTCCAGCTCTCTGGGCCCCGCCTTTCCCTCTTCTCATTCTCTGCCTTAGTCTCTCTCTGTCTCTCTGAATTTCTCCCTCATCCCTTCTCCCCCAGTCCCTCCCTCTCTCTGTGTCCCCTTTCCTGTCTTCCTTCTCTCATTTCTCCTCTGTCTCTGCTCTCTCTGATTTCATTTTCATCCACCCTCCCTCCTTGACCATCTCTGGTCAATTTTGCTGTCAATGAGTATACCTTTTCTCTCTCTTTTCTCATCTTCTGCCCCAGTCTTTCTATCACTTCTCTTTCTCTTTTTCTGGCTGTCTGTCCACACTGTACTCCAACTATAGCCTGATGATTCTGTCTCTCTCCTCTCTGCTTCAGATTCTGGGTCTCTGATTTGTTTGTTCCTTATCCCACCTCCAGGAAATAGGCCTGGCACTTTGGGAAAGTCCCCACTTAGGAGAGGGACCCTGGGCTTTGTTTGCCTGAGGGGAGGACTGGGTAGCCTGAGTCAGGACTATACCCCTTCTCCTCTGGGTGGGTCTTATGGCCCAGGACCACCTGGGCTGGAGCTTAAGGAAAGGACAAATAGGGCACCCAGCGGCTCTGGCAGACCTACAAGCCCAGGCTCTGGACTTGCACTGCCTGGATTTGAATGCTGGTCCTACCACACCCTTGCTTTGTGACTTTGGGTGCCTAAGTTTTCTCATCTCTCAATTATTGCTCATAGAGTGGTTGGGAGGGGTAGATACTACCCACCTCCCAGGATGGGGAGAGGGTTTAAGACTGATCACGAGTGTGGAATGGTTAGGGGGTCCCAGCACACCAGGGACCTTTTAAGGTAGGTCCTTGCTATTCCCAGCACACTGGCAACCCCTGGCTGCCTCCATCCCCAGGAGTATTCAGTATGAGTAAGGGTGGGGGAAGGGCAGCACAGAGGAGGGGGATGTCAGGAAACATGTCCAAGGTTGATTAGGGGATGAGGACCACCCAGCCTGAGTGGTGGCTAGTAACAGCTGACACCTACAGGTAAGGAAACAGGACAGGAGGTATATTCTGTCCTGTATACCTACGGGTTGCATGTGGGGCCTTCGTGCCAGGGTAACAGTCATTCAGCAAACGCTCACTGCCACTTGCTCTGTGCTGGCTGCTGTAGACCCAGAGATAAATCAAGGTTTTCCTTGAGGGTTCCCCAGGCTGGGGTGAGGCACTCAATCACAGAAGGGCAAACAATGTCCGAGAAGATGTTGCAATCTCAGACTCTACATGGAGGGCCCCTGAGGACAGACCAGCCAGACCTTCAGCTTGTTGTTTGTGTTTTGCTGACAGTTATTGAGCCCACATGATATGCCAGGCAGCCACTAAGGATGTCACACATATTGTCTTATGTCATCCCCCATTTCAGAGAAGACATAAGGCCCAGAGATGGTAAGTGACTAGTCCCAGGTCACACAGCAAGAAAGTGGTGGAACTGGGATTTAATCCAGAGTCTCTGCCAGTGATTTTCCTTCTCAGGGCTCAAGGACTCACCAGAAGACTATGGCAAAGCCAAACTGGACCTTTTCAGGGCATCCAGGTGTTCAAAGACCCATTTGTCCTGTTTAAGAAGGCAGAAAAAATAGATCCCATTTCACAAAGTCTCCCATCAGCAGACGGGGGAAGAATCATGCTTTTTTTGTTGTTATATGTAAGTGACATGTTGGTGATATAGGGTATTTGCTGGGTCCTTGCTATTCCCTGCTTTACATGTGTCATGGTAATGATTTTATCTTAGGATTAATACTACTCACCCAGTGAATTTGATAAAGAAATATCCCAGCAAATACCCTATATCACCAACATGTCACATACATATAACAACAACAACAGCATGATTCTTCCCCCCTCTGCTGATGGGAGACTTTGTGAAATGGGACCCATTTTTTCCGCCTTCTTAAACAGGACAAATGGGTCTTTGAACACCCAGATGCCCTGAAAAGGTCCAGCTTGGCTTTGCCCTGTAGAGGGGAGACAATAAAAAATAAATAAAGAAAGAAATAAAAGAAATAAAACTGGCTCGGCGCCTGTGGCTCAATCGGCTAAGGCGCCAGCCACGTACACCTAAGGTGGTGGGTTCGAATCCCCAGCCCGGGCCCGCCAAACAACAATGATGGCTGCAACCAAAAAATGGCTGGGCGTTGTGGTGGGAGCCTGTGATCCCAGCTACTTAGGAGGCAGAGGCAGGAGACTCGCTTGAGCCCAGGAGTTGGAGGTTGCTATGAGCTGTGATGCCATGGCACTCTACCCAGGGGGATAGCTTGAGGCTCCGTCTCAAAATAAATAAATAAATAAATAAATAAAACTGGGGAGACTAGTTAGGTTCAGCTATATGCAAGAAAAGTGTATCTTCTAAGAACTTCTACAGGTGAAAAAACATAATTATGAGGTCATGCACATTGGGAAATATAATGTATGTTATAGGTAGAACTAGAATATATTGGATCAGTAGAATCAATTAGTTATGACTCTCAGTAAAATTATTATTGTATATTCACACACAAAAACATTTTAAGTGGCACAGTGAAGAAAAGACACACTAAGTTTTAAATATACAGTAGTTGGGTTCTATTATCCTGAAAAGTCTGTTTTATTCCAAGCCGGATAAGTGAGGTGTTTTATATAATGTGTCTATTCCCTCACATGGAGGGATGTGGGAGGCGTGGTGGTGAGTGCCCCACAGTTCCCCTGTGTCCCTCCCCACACCCCCAGGATGAATGGCTGAGAAGTAAATCCTCTGAGGACAGAGATTTCTTCCCTTTACTTCACTGTGTCATCCCAGTGCATGGAACAGAGCCTGGAACAGCGCCTAATACTTAGAGTACACTCAGTAAGCATGAGATGAACTAAGGAATGACGAAAGAGCACATCTCCCAAGGGAGGGGTGCAGGGTACAACAATCTGGGCCCTAGGACTGAGATCATTCAGAACCTGGTGAGGCCTGGCCTTCTAGATAAAAACCCCTTCCCTCTACCATGCCTTATCCTGACTTAGATACCCACTTGGTTCAACCCGGGGCTGCTGCAGAAGGGTCCCACAGGCTGTCTCAGGTTGGCCTCAATTTTTCCAGCAATCAGCTGGAAACACCACAGCCCACAGTAGATGGTGACATTCTGAGAAGCTAACGCTGAATGCACGCAGGAGGTGCTCAGCCAGCTCACCTGCTTACCTTCCATTGCTTCTTCTTCTTTTCTTCACCTTATAGAAGAACAGAAAGATCAGGCCAAAGCTGCAGGTCACCTAATCAAGCTGTCCAGTTGCCCTGGCCTCTGCACCAGTGCATCCTGACTCCACTCTAATGTCTGGGCCGAGCCAGACCAGGCCAGGCCAGGCCCCAGGGAGGTAGCCATTCAAGGGGAGAGCGGCAGGCTGCAGGCCGGGTGGGGGAGCAGTCCATAAATCAGGCCCCACTCCCACCCAGTTGCTAACAAGCGGGGCTGCCTACCCGCCTACGTGGGGTCCCTGCCTCTGGGCTCCCACAGCGGCCTGGAACAGCCAGCTGGCCAAGGCCTCCAGAGTGCCTTGGCCTCCACCCCCACCCTCGGCCCCCAGATAGATAGGGGTAATTTTTTTTCTTCTTCTCCTAGAAGAAAAAAAATAGACCTAAATGAAGAGAAACACCAACAAAGAAAGAGAGAGGCCTGCAGAGTCACGTGGGGGCAGAGACCAATTGGGCCTCTGGTGGCCCCCCCCAGGGCGGGGAGGAGGAGGAGGACGGACGGACAGGGCCAGCCTGCCCTCCGGCCGCCGCCCGCTGTGGTGCAAGGGAGTTCCTGCGTGCCCACGGTCACCACCGCCCCACCTGGGCTGCCAGAGCCTCCCCCTGGACCCTCGCTGCCCACTGTTCACCCTCATCCGGCGTGAGAGCTCTCCTTCCGCTCCGTAAGTGAAGGCCTGGGCCCAGGCCTCTAATGGCCAGCCTCCTTCCTCTGTGCCTCCCTGCGGCCTGGGCCAGACACTGTCTGCTTGCTGAGTGACCAGTGCCCACTGGTCTGGGCAGGAAAGGGCCCAGGGGTATCCCCAGACCTGTCCTCCCACTTCACTGCCCCCTCTTCTTCCCTGGGTGCTGATGGGTGGAGCTAGGCCTATGGCGACAAGCCCTGTGGGGTTCTGCTGGGGTGCCGCAGTCCATAGGTGGCTAGGTGTTCACAGTGGTGAGTGGTTTTGAGCCCAGAAGCCCATGAGTGTACCTGTGGGTCTCAGCCTGGTGCCGGGTCTCTGGGTCTCCTTGCTGAGTGTCTGTGTTGTCTCCATGGCTGTCTGGGAGGCTCCCTGTGTATCCATGTCTGTCTCCAGGGTCCATCTGTCAGTCCAGGTTCTACTACTGGGTCAGGTCTATGTTTGTTTCCCCAAGTAGGTGGGTGAGGGGCTGAAATTCCCCACATGTCAGCTGGAACCTGGGGCTGGGGGAGGGGGCACCACAAGAGAGCCATGGGCTCCCAACCTAAGATAGTAGAAGCCCTGAGGGGAGAGGGGGCTTAAGGTGTGGGAGGACGGAGAGCTGGCTCAGAGCCCCGCCCCCTCCCACCTGAGTCCCCTCCTGGACTTGTGCTTACATTGCCTGGTGTCCAGGAAACCCCAGGTAGGCTCGAGCTTGGGCAAGCTGAGCCAGAACCCCCTAGCCCAGCCCTCTCCATCACTTCCCCCCACCCCCCAGCAGAGGCGGTGCTGCTCCTGCCTTTCACTTTCTGAGGGCCCCTCTCAGATGAGGAGCTGTGGAGGCAGAAGGAGCCCCCACCTCCAGTTGGGCAGATGCTGTTGTTTCTCAGGGGTTGGGGGGCCTCTGACCAGTTCAACTCATCTCTGGCTCTCTTTCCTCTTTTCCCACCCAAGCTACATCCATGTAATCTCAGGGAAACCGCCAATCGTTTCCATTTTATATACAGAGAAACTGAGGCCCAGAGAGAAGCAACTCGCCCGAGCTTGCACTGCAAGTCTGCAGATTCCGCTCCGCGCTGGTGGGCTGAGCAGAGGAGCGGCGGTCTGCGCAGGGTCTCAGCTCTCAGGACCAAGGCGCCGGCTCCAGCGGAAGCCCGAGGCCTCTAGGCGCAAGCCCAGAAGGAGCCTTTAGGTTAGCTGCTCCCAAACTGGGTGTTAGCGGCTTTTTGGTCCCCGACAAGTTCTTGACCCCAAGTGCCTGAGGGGGAGGCAGGATGACTGCAGATCCTCTTCCTCTCGGGTCTCAGTTTCTTCAACTGAAAAACTGAGCGGCCCAGTGGACATTCCCTAGTCCAGAACACCTCTCTGCCATCTGGTTGCCTGGGAACCTCTTTGTCCCCAACGCTGCGGGGCTCTCCTTCCTCTGCCCCCCCCACCCGCGTGGGCGCTCAGAGGGGTGCCGAGATACCCCTCCTATGGGCTCTGTTCTCCCAGCTTCCGTGTCCTGCGGTGAGGTCAGTCTTCACTAGATCTTGGAAATGCAAAGAATGGCATCTCCATTTCCAGCCCAGCAAACTGAGGCTCATGGAGAAGAGGGATTTGCCCAACAACTCCCCGATGGGCCATCCTGAGCCCCTCTGCCTTGCGCGCAGCATGGGCTTTGCCCGCACTACCTCGGTTCATCCTCACGACCCACCCTTCAGGAAGATCAGGCATCATCCCCACTTCACAGATGAGCAAACTGAAAACTGGGGAGGAGAGAGAGATCTGCCTGAGGCTTGAGTGAGAAAATGTGGCAAGACCAAAGTGAGAACCTGGTCTCTAGCCTTGAACCTGTCCCTTGGCCACTGTCCCCACTCTCGCCTTTACCCATTTCCATGCCGCAAAACGACCAACACCACTAGCGTGGCTCTCGACACGACTAAGCTGGGCTTGCAAACAGAAGCTCGCCTCCTCCCACCGCAGGCGGGTGGCCCGAGGCTCCTTAGTGCCGGACACCTGCCCAGATTCCCGGGCGCTTGGGCTCCGGGCGGCCGAGAGGATGAGGGCGAAGACTCCAGCCAGGCTGGGGTGGGGGTGCAGGGCGCGGGCCGTGCTGGGGGGAGGATGCGGCCGGGCCTCCGCCCCCGGATACCGCACACGCTGATATAGAGGAGCCGGCCCCTGGCCCCAGCACGGTAGCTTTGCGCGGCGCGCAGCGGCGGCGAGGGGCCCGGGTCCCAGGTGCGCCTCGGAGCGGCCCTGGAGGCGGCGGGGGGCGGGGAGGCGGGGGGGTGGGAGCGCAGAGGCCCCACGCCGCCAGCCCCGCGCCCCCCGCCTCCCCGCCCCCGGCCCGAGCGGCCGTCATCGCGGGCAGGCGGCGCTGCGCCCGGGTGCGGCTCATCGCCGGCGGCGGCGGCGCGGCCGGGAGGTGCGGGACTCCACGCGGGCGGGACGCGGGCTTAGCTCGCAGGAGCAGCCAGGTGGGCGCCGGGCGGGCTGCGGCTGCCGTCGCGCCCCATCTTGGGTCCCTGGTCTGGCTCTGCGCCCTTCCTTCCTTGGGACCTGGACTCTCCGCCCGAGGTCTCTCCCCAGCCCCGGGCTCGACCTCCCGGAGCTCTCCAGGTCGCCCCCCAAGGTCTCTGCACCTTGCTCCTGGCCTGCGGCTTTCCCGTCCAGCGCCCGCAGTCTCTGCTGCGCCTTCTTTGCTGTCTCCGCCCGACGTCTCTATCTGGGTGGCACGGGCTGCACCTCCGTTGCCGTCGCTGGCGCGGGCTTTGTCTCTCCAGACTTGGGGACCCTGGCCGCTCCCCGTCCCGGCAACCGTCGTTTTCAGCCTTTCTCGGCGCGGACCCCAGTCCAGGTCCGACTCTGCGGGGCCACGCCTCGGAGCTCGGGCTCCCGGGTCCGGCCGTTTCCCGGTCCCCAACCCTCTTGCTGGCACCTCCGCCTCTCCAGGTTTTCCTTCGGTGTCTCTGTCGCTCCCTCTGCCTCGGTCTCTCCCAGATTTCCCTCGTCTTTTGATGTCTGTCCCTTGTCCCTGCGTCTCTTGACTCTGTGTCTGTCTCTCTTAGGTTTCTCTTTGGGCCCCTGTCTCCCGTTATCTCTGATCTGGTCTCCCTCTCTCGTTCTCTCTCTCATTTCTCTCCACCTCTATCTCTATCATCTCCCTGTTTTCTGTGGCTCGGCATCTGGGTGTCTCTGGCACACTCGGGTTGCGTTGTCGCTGACGCCCAGGGCGCTCTCTGTTGAGCAGTGCCAGTCGTTGTCTCTCGCTCTCGTCTCTGCCCATCTCTCTGCCTGTCTCAGTCTCTGTCTCCCTCATCTCTGTCGGATTGCAGAGACGCTCCAGCCGGGCGCCCCCCTCCTCCGGGCTTCGCTCGCGTCTCCCCGCTGCTGAGCCCATCTGGTTTTCTCAGTATCGGGGTTTTGTTCTGAAACAAACGAATCTGCATCGAAGCTCATCGAATCCGAGGGTCCCAGATCGGGCGCCGCGCAGGCAGCGCGGGCCGAGCCCCGGGAGGTGCGGCCGGGCGGCGGCGCGGGCCGAGTTGAGGCAGGCGGGCACCGCGCTGCCCTGGCCGCTCTAGTGGGTGCCCGCGACGGGCCTGCTCGCCCCAGCGGGGCTCCGCGAGCTGGGCAGCGCGACGGGCGGGTGAAAAGGGGCTGGGGGCGGCGGCCGCGCAGGGCAGCCCTGCCGGACCAGTTCTGCGGCGCCGCCAATAGCCCTAGGCCCGCGGTCACCCGCTCCTCCTTCCGCAGGCGGGCGCCGCGGGCATGGACTATTCCTACGACGAGGACCTGGACGAGCTGTGTCCCGTGTGCGGGGACAAGGTGTCCGGCTACCACTACGGGCTGCTCACGTGCGAGAGCTGCAAGGTGAGCTGGGGAGCCCGCGGGCGGGCGGGCGCTGAGGAGCCCCGGCGAGGAGCCGGAGGTCGGACCCTACCGCGCTGACTCCTTCTCCCGTAGGGCTTCTTCAAGCGCACGGTGCAGAACAACAAGCACTACACGTGTACGGAGAGCCAGAGCTGCAAGATCGACAAGACGCAGCGCAAGCGCTGTCCCTTCTGCCGCTTCCAGAAGTGCCTGACGGTGGGGATGCGCCTGGAAGGTGCGCGCCCCTGGGGGCCGCCGATTCGTGACCTCCGATGACCTGAGCGGGTAGAGGGCTGAGAGGAGGCCACCACCGGCCTTCTGGAAGTTTCTGGGGCCAGCGGATTGGCCTCTCACGGGACATTAGAGCCTGAGCTGGGTGGGCCTCAGGCCTGGGGAAGGGGATGCCTTCAGGACCAGCCTGGGTTGAGTTGAGAATCATCGTACCCTGGGGAGATGGCCCCTTCCCTGGCTCCCCTTTTCCCTGGCTCCAAGGGGGGCATCAGTACAGGATAGAGCCCCAGCAGAACTCTTCTCCCCTGGGGATGGGTTCCCCCCACCCACCCAACACCAACCAGAGCCAAGGCCAAGTCCCAGTGCCACCACTTACAAGTTGGGTCACATTGGGCAAATTCCTTAACCTCTCTGAGCTGTAGTTTTTCCATCTGAGAAATGAGCTTAATGGTAGTACCCTCCTTCATGAATTAGGGTGAGAACTGAGAGAATATTTGAAAAGTCTATGGTACCAGGTCCATATAAATGCCCTCCAGACTGGCTGCTATTATGGTCATATTTCCTGTTACCTGTCCAGGACCAATGACCCACCCTCATTCACCCAGCTGCCCTTCTGTTTGTCCTTCTATCCACCCATCTGAAGCGTTCACTTGGTTCATTCACCCAGTGAGTGAGATTCCTTCCTATCTTAGGCCCCAAGAGGACTGGGGAGTGAGGAACAGCTGCACAGTTGTCCCCAGAGGACTCAGCCCCATTCTTGCCTCCCCACCCCTCCACTCCCAGCCCAGAAAGAAAAGGAGTTTCAGCAGGGGAGTTGCGTGTTCTTTGCAGGTGGACAGGTGTAGTCTTCCGCCTTGCGCCTCACCAGGCTGGGCCCCGCAGACAGCTGTTGATTCAAGTTTTTGAACAAAATAGAAGGCCCCAAGTGGCTCTGAGGGCTGCAGATCACCTGTCTTGCCACCTAGAGGAGGGACTCCTGGATGGGAGGGTATATCCTGCCCCGTCTCCACAGCTCACATTCACATGCCCAGCTCCTGAGGGGTCAGAAGAGCTGGTTGTTGGGAGCAGCAGAAACCCTGGTGCAGCCTGAGGGGAGGCTGCCTACCTTGTTGGCAGGAAGATCAGATAGGTGGCCCCCCAGGCCACCATCTCTACAGAGTGCTGTCCTCTGTCACTTGCTCTCTCCCTTCTCTCAGAGCCCAGGGTGGGGTTTTGTCTGAACGGGGGTGGGCCCAGAGTCCAGCAGCACAGATGAACCTGTTGGGTTCACCAGGTAGAGGAACATCTACTCAGCAATAGAGATCCCCTCTCTCAGCACAGAGCCTCAGTCAGCCCTAAACTTGGCTTCATGTTCAAAGCCAGATGGAATCATTTTGCAACCGGGGTTCAATAGAGCCAGGCAGCAGGCAATGAGCAACTGGACACTGAGGACCCAGATGTGAACAGGCTGCCAGGACCCCCATCTGTCACTTTCTCCCCGTGGGACCGTATGCTGAGCACCTGAGCCCAGAGCTGAGCCCATGGGAGTGCTCAGCTCAGGGCACGATGGTGTGATACACACTTAGAAGGATTAAGTGTGGACAAGGAGCAGGATATCTGGAGCAGGGACCTAGGAATACTTCAAGTTTGAGGCAGAAGGGATTTCAAAAGCAGTGCGGAGGAGGCAAGAGGAGTGCTAAGCAGAGAGTAGCAAGGAACACAGGGTCATAGGAGGGGTAACCCAAAAAGTTGAGCAGCGCTTTGAATGCCAGACTAAGGGGACGGACTTCACCTATGGGCAGTAGGAGTTGTGAAAGGATATTGAGCAGGGGAGTAATGCAGCTAGATTTGTTTGGAAAGGCTCTGTGGTTGGTATGGAAGGTGGCTTGGAGAGGGTGAGCCTGACCCTCTGCCCCTGCCCACAGCCGTGCGTGCTGACCGCATGCGGGGTGGCCGGAACAAGTTTGGGCCCATGTACAAGCGAGACCGGGCCTTGAAGCAGCAGAAGAAGGCACAGATTCGGGCCAATGGCTTCAAGCTGGAGACAGGCCCTCCGATGGGGGTGCCCCCACCGCCCCCTCCAGCACCGGACTACATGCTGCCCCCCAGCCTGCATGCGCCTGAGCCCAAGGCCCTGGCCCCTGGTCCACCTGCTGGGCCACTGGGCGACTTTGGGAACCCAGCATTGCCCATGGCTGTGCCCAGTACCCACGGGCCTCTGGCTGGCTACCTCTACCCTGCCTTCCCTGGTCGTGCTATCAAGTCCGAGTACCCGGAGCCCTATGCTAGCCCCCCACAGCCCGGGCTGCCCTATGGCTACTCAGAGCCCTTCTCTGGAGGGCCCACTGTGCCTGAGCTTATCCTTCAGCTGCTGCAGCTGGAGCCGGATGAGGACCAGGTGCGGGCACGCATTGTGGGCTGCCTGCAGGAACCAGTCAAAAGCCGTCCCGACCAGCCAGCGCCCTTTGGCCTCCTGTGCAGGATGGCAGACCAGACCTTCATCTCCATCGTGGACTGGGCACGCAGGTGTATGGTCTTCAAAGAGCTGGAGGTGAGTCCCTCCTCCCAACTAGCTGGCGCCTGGACCAGACATCCCCTTGGCTGCTCCAGCCTTAGCCTCTACCCTCCCTTGGATGAAGCCATTCTGCCCACTGGCCTCAGGCAGTGTTGAGGACAGAGAGGCCACACTGTGACATTAAGGACATTTCTGCTCCATCACAGCCTCCCTGCTCTCTCCCTCTACTCTATTTCTTGAGGCTCTAGCTCGTCCTTTATCTTGGCCTCTGTCTCTTTCTATTGTCTCTCCCGAGGTGCTTCTCTCTACCCCTTCAGTCTCTGTTTCTGCTCCATTCTGAGTCTCTCTCTGCTGGCATTTCTCTCTCTTTCTCTGAGACACTGGACTCCTTCAAAGGACTAGCTGTGTCCTTGGGAGAGTGTCTTGTCCCCCAGGGTCCCAGCCTAGTGTTGAGAAGGGAATCCAGCCCATCCTGTCCTCCCATTCAGGGGGAGACTCTCAGTCCCCGCCAGCCTCAAATGTCACAGATGGGGCTCTAAGTGTCTGAGTTTGAGGTGTCTGTGGGCCCTTTTCCTTCCCAGTTAAGGTAAAAGATCTTACTGCCCTGCATCTTTTGTGTAGGATGGTTTGGGTGTATGTGTAGGGAACTAGGTAGGGGGCAAGTGGGAGATTTTAGGGCTGACACTGATCTTCCCAGGCAAGGCACCCCTGCTTCTACTGTGGGGCCTTCTTTCCTCCTTGGTTGAGGCACTTGAGGCTGAAGCAAGCAGGAAAGAAGTGGGAAAAACTGTGGTCAGACATAAGGAGGTATTTCTCAGGCATCCTGCCTAGTGGCGTGAAGGGCCTGAAGCCTGGGCACTTTGAAGTGCCCCAGCTCCCTGTGAGGGCTCCCCAGAGGCTCCACAACCTGGCTGAGGCCCATCCCTCCCTGGCCCCGGTACAGGCCCTCTTTAACTCAGGCCTAACAGTGCTTGGCTTTCCCAGGCCAGCCCCACTGGCTGTTCTAGGGCTGGGTGTAAACAGCAGGCCCCATTGCCCTCCCTGCTGGGGCCACTGCAGCCTTGAGCAGCATTGTCAGTGCTGACGCCACTGGGCCTGGGCTTCCTCCAGGGGCAAGTGGCCGGATGGCCTGGGGGCACTGCCTGCCCTGGCTGACTGGAGGGGATTGAAGTGGGTGTGGGCACTCCAAGCCCTAGTGACATCATGGGGTTGAGGGTCTGGGTTGCTCTGGGAGTAAAGAACTGGTGGTGATGGGCCAGGTGCAGTGGCTCACGCCTGTAATCCTAGCACTCTGGGAGGCTGAGGTAGAGGAGACCGAGGTAGCCTCAAGCCTCACTTGAGGCTAAGATTTGGAGACCAACCTGAACAAGAGTAAGACCCTGTCTCTATTAAAATAGAAAATTTAGCCTGGCATGGTAGTGCGTGCCCACAGGTCCAGCTACTTGACTGAGGCAGGAGGATCACTTCAGCCCACAACTTTGAGGCTTCTGTGAGCTATGATGACACAAGTGCCCTCCAGCCCAGGTGACAAGTGAGACCCTATCTCAAATAAAAAAGAAAAAAGTTGCCGGTGATGGCTCAGCATCTGTAGCTCAGTGAGTAAGGGCGCCAGCCACATACACCAAAGCTGGCAGGTTCGAGTCTGGCCCAGGCCTGCTAAACAAGACTGACAACTGCAACCAAAAAATAGCCAGGCATTGTGGTGGGCACCTGTAGTCCCAGCTACTTGGGAGGCTGAGATAAGAGAATTGCTTAAGCCTGAGAGTTTAAGGTTGCTGTGAACTGTGATGCCACAGCACTCTACTGAGGGTGACATAGTGAGACTCTGTCTCAAAAAATAAAATTGCTGGTGATGGCTCCTGCTTCTACTGTGAAGGGCCTGTCATGGCTGAAGCCTGGGGATGTGCCATGTGTCTATCATGGAGTTGGTGGGCTTCTTACTCTAGCTGGCTCTCACTGCTGTTGATCCCTCTCTGGACTGACCAGATGGGCATTCCCACCTGCCTTCTCGTGTCAGTCTTGGTGGGGAAGAGGGTCCCCTTGGGTTGCTTGCCAGCCTTCCTCTCTACTCTTCCCATGAGCCCCTCTGCAGAAGGGGGGAGAAGGAGGGCATTCCCGGCCTTCCAGAACCCTGGATCCAGGGGCAGGGCACTTCCTCTGGCTGCCTTCCTAGTCTCCTGGGGATTTTCACGCAGGATGGGAAGGGCTTTTGTCCCAGCTTTGTTGAGTGTTTTTTCCTGCTTCTGGCTTCTCTATGGTCCAAATCTTCCTGCTTCCCCTTCCCAGAATTTCTGAATTAAGCCCAGGAATATAAACCATTGGCACCACCCTCTATAAAGGGGCCTTGCAGATAATTACCAGCCCGGCTCTTAGAGCGCCTTTTGAGTTCTTTTGCACTGGTCCAATGGGCCTTGGCCTGGGGTCTGTTTGCAAAGCCCAGAAATGAGGAGACTGAAAAGTGACAGAGATGTGACCCTGGTCTCCCTTTTGGGTGACCATTCAACTCCCCACCTTCAGACAAGACATATTTTAGTGGACAGAAGAGGGGACTCCTTGGCTCTGAGTGTGGGGCAACCCATGGTCTGGACACTGGGGACATTAAAATGAGTTGGACCCAGGAAGCTGGCACACTAGTGGAGAAGACAGACATGCATATAGATAATGTCAGTGCAGGGTATCCAGGGCTCAGAGAGCAGGGGAAGGGGCAAAGGGATCCTGGCGGGAGAGCGCACAACTACAGCTAACAACTATAGCCGAGGACGTCTGTGCCTTTCTAGAAAGCAGTCAGAGGAGGTGGAGCATTCCAGGCAGTGGGAACAGCATAGGCTAAGGGCTTGATGTGTGGAAAGTTATATATTCCGGGACTTACTAGTGATCCTGTGAAGCAGGGCTGGACAGGCAGGCAGGGGCGGTGCAGAACCTGGCCTGGGAGTAGGTCCTTTGGCACAGAGGCCCATGTGGCTCTTTGTGATGCTCATGACACTTTGGTAGGCCTGGGAGCACAGTTGAACTGACAGAGACAGTGGGCTCCAGATGCCCTCATGGGATTTTCCTCCCCCATTCTCTTTCCCAGCTCAGATGGCCTATCCCTCTGTCTGCATTTTCCCTCTCATGTCGTCATAGCATGGGACATCAGACAGTGGCACAGAAGTTGACATCAAAGACCAAAATCACAGAGGCCTGTTGTCAAGTTCCAGCTGTGCCACTTATAAGCTGAGTTGACTTTGAGCAGGTGACTTTACTCCTTTGGGCCTCAGTTTCCTCATCTATAAATAATATTCACCCTATAGGGTTGTTGTAAGGGTTTAGTGAGTTAGGGCCAGAACAGAAGTCAGTGGGGCCACACATGGTAAGTTCAGTTAAGTGGGGCCACAGCTCTCTTCCTGTCTGTCCCCCCTGCTGCTGTCTCCTTTAATCTGTGCCTCACCCTTGCATGTACCCATGTTCCTCTGAGTTCTGGGACAAGAAGGACCCACTTTTTTTTTTTTTAACAAGCTACTTTGTTCTCGACTTATAATGCAACTTCTTATCTCCTTTACCTGCTGCTGGGGGTGGGGAGGGCCATGTCTGGAGGGCAGGCGTCAGCCTCCAGCACATTCACCCTAAAGGATGGGCTGGGAGGATGCAAGACAGAGGAGAGGGAGGGAGCAAAGTGCCTAATGACCCATCTTAACATCAGGTCACCCTCAAATGGCAACAGATTTACCTGTCTATTTATATCATTTCACTTAAGCGGCAGTTACTCTGTCAGTTCTAGGCTGACAAACTATGGCTCACTGACCACTTGGTCAGAAAAGTGCCATGTCAGCCATTGGAGAATTACAGAGCCCACTGGCCTCCAGTCACTAGACTGATCAGACCCCAGGGGGCTCTATAGGGTGCCTCCTGGAAGAGGTCAGCTTGGTACCCATAAATACCCTGCTTTGGAGGCAGGCTGTAAAGTGTCAAGGCCCCCAAAAGATTTGTGGCAGTCCAGCAAGAGGGATGGGTGGCTGATGGGACAAGCGGACAGGCCAAGCCAACAGGTCAGGCTGCTGTGGTATGGGGCCCAAGGTCCAGGACTGCGAACATCCTTGTTCCTGGGTGGCAGGGAGGCCTGAGGGTAGAGGAGGAGAAACCTTTAGCTTAGGAAGAAACCTTTGAAAGGTAAAAACCAACCCTTTTGGTTAAGTGAGCCTCTTAGCCACCTGCTTTCTTATGGAGAGGGATTGGCAGCTACAGACCTCTGGTTTTCTTTTAAAGAAAGGAGCATGTGTGTATATGTGTGTGTGTGTGTGCGTGTGTGTGTGTGTGTGTGTGTGTGTGTGTGTACACACACATGAGCTCATCTGTGTGGGGAATGTTCTGGGTCCACCTGTCCATCCAAAGGAAGAAGTGACTGCAACTGGCAGGAAAGATTGCTTGGCCAGGGGTAGGTGGGAGCCTGGGACAGCCAACAGTGGGCCCACAGAACCCAGCTTGTGTTATGTTTTCTCTAACCAAGAGAGGGAGAGATTATTCTTCCCATTTCACAGAATATGAAATTAGGGCAGAGAACGCATGGCTGGTGTGGGACTTGGATGCATGGTGCATGTAAGGGTGAGGCACAGATTAAAGGGGACAGCAGCAGATTAAAGGAGGCAGACAGGAAGGGAGCTTTGGCCCCACTGACTTCTGTTCTGGCCCTAACTCACTAAACCCTTACAACAACCCTATAGGGTGAATATTATTTATAGATGAGGAAACTGAGACCCAAAGGAGTAAAGTCACCTGCTCAAAGTCACTCAGCTTGTAAGTGGCACAGCTGGAACTTGACAACAGGCCTCTGTGATTTTGGTCTTTGATGTCAACTTCTGTGCCACTGTCCGATGTCCCATGTTGTGACTGCATGAGAGGGAAAATGCAGACAGAGGGACAGGCCATCTGAGCTGGGAAAGAGAATGAGAGAGGAAAGCCCAAGAAGGCATCTGGAGCGCAGTGTCTCTGTCAGCTCAACTGTGCTCCCAGGCTCAGCAAAGTGTGCCATGTCAAAGCTGTAGCCACCATATTGCTCTCCCTGCCCCTGCCACCCCTCTCAGCCCCACTGGGCAGGTCTGCCCCCTTCCCAGGGTCTGAGGTCTGGGTACAGAGTCTGCTCTTAGGACTGGGCCAGCCAGGTCACCGTGACCCCTTCTGCTTTCTGTCCAGAGCTCCGCCTGCTTATCTCCTAATTCTCCCTTTATCTCTTTTCTTCCACCTCCCCACCCCCTGTTCCTTCAGTCTGGGTACAAGGGTGTCTGCTCCTGTGGTCTGCAGTGGGTTGGGGACAGAGCCTGGCCCTGCTCACCTCCCGCCCCCTCTGCCTTCATCTGAGTGACTCAAGGTGGGCCTGGGTCTTTCTTGCTGCTTCTGTGACTACCTGGGCAAATGCCTCCTACTTGGGCCTCAGGCAGTTCCCAGGAACTCCTGGAAGATAGATGGACCCTGTCAGGGTCCCCACTGCCTGCGTGTTACCTTAGGGAGCCTCTGTTTTCTTATCTGTTGTATGGGAGCACGTCCATAGGACTGTGCGGGGCACCATGTCTGGTAGCAGGTGTTCTCTGAGCCTTGCCTCCTTCCTGGAAGCTGTGGTAGGGAGGCTCTGCTGGTGACTTCATAGGGGCTGGCGACTTCCTGAGCAGAGATAAGGACAGATGTCTTTGTGATTCAGCCCTTGCCCCATTCTCAGTCTCTCCTGGCCCTTCCCCTTAAGGGCAGGCCCTGCTGAGTGTGGGGATCTCCACGACTGGGTTTCTATTCTGACAGTGATGGGGCTCTAGGAAGAACATTCTGCCCCGAAAAGAGGGTGAGGTGGGGTGCTTGACCCAGGGGTAAGGGACAGGGAAGGCAATGACCTGGTCTCCCCCTTGCTGTCTGCCTTGTGGGCTGGGGAAGGGGTGGGCAGCCTGGGCCTGGCAGAGCCTGTCTGCATCCAGCTGCTCACTTCTCTCTTTGTCCACCTTCGCATTTCTCTCCCTCTGTCTGCCTGGGGACAGAAGCCCCAGGGACGCACTCAAGAGAAAAGGGGATCAGATAGGAGGAGGGAGGGGGCTCTACCCCTAAAAAAGAGCTATTCTGCCAGTTCCTTAACAGAGGCTGTGGCTGCCTCTGGGTAGGAGCAGCTTCTCTGTGCTCTCTGTGCCTTTCCTGGGAAGTACATGTCTGTCACTGCTCTGGGTTGGGGTCAGTCCTGCGTTCCCAGACTGCACAGGCATCGGGTTAGACAGAAGCATTAAATCAGTGCCATCGGATGCTGCAGATTCCAGGTCCAGAGGGTGGTGAGGGCAGCAAGGAAGGAAGTGGAATCAGGGAAGCCTTCGTGGAGGTAACGAGCCTGTAAGAGACTGTGGCTCAATCCGCTAGGGTGCCAGCCACGTACACCTAAGGTGGCAGGTTCGAATCCCCAGTCCGGGCCCGCCAAACAACAATGATGGCTGCAACCAAAAAATGGCCGGGCGTTGTGGCGGGCGCCTGTGGTCCCAGCTACTTGGGAGGCGGAGGCAGGAGACTCACTTGAGCCCAGGAGTTGGAGGTTGCTATGAGATGTGATGTCATGGCACTCTACCCAGGGGGATAGCTTGTGGCTCCATCTCAAAAAAAAAAAAAAAAAAAAAAAAGAACAGCTCACCTAAGTCGAGCAACTTGCAAAAAC
>CAUYQV010121414.1:0-11203 GCA_963574575.1 Galagoides demidoff
ATGTTCTTTTAAAAATTGTTTATACACCTGTGGGAATGTCACATGTACTTGGGCACCAATCTGCAGTAGGAGCATCGATGCTTTCGACAACAAAAAGCCCAGGAAACTGACTTATCTGGGGTCTAGTGTGGAAAGCGGGAGAGACACCATGAAAAAGTAAGTCAACCTTCCAAGAATAAAAGTACTAGATAGGCGGCGCCTGTGGCTCAATCGGCTAGGGCGCCAGCCACGTACACCTAAGGTGGCGGGTTCGAATCCCCAGCCCAGCCCGCCAAACAACAATGATGGCTGCAACCAAAAAAAATGGCCCGGCGTTGTGGCGGGCGCTTGTGGTCCCAGCTACTTGGGAGGCGGAGGCAGGAGACTCCCTTGAGCCCAGGAGTTGGAGGTTGCTATGAGCTGTGATGCCATGGCACTCTACCCAGGGAGATAGCTTGAGGCTCGGGTTTCTCAATAGGTTTAAACATTTTGTGAACATTTTTTTATAATGTTAAACTGTAATAACAAATAATTGCTGAGAAGTGATTATCTCAAAAAAAAAAGAAGAGAAATGTTCTGTTTTCCCTAAAAGCCCCCAACGTGTGAGTTTTGGTAGCTCAATGGCCACAGCTGGGACACATATCTTCTGCCCAGCTGCAAAGGAATCTGGGAAGAGAAGGATTTTAATTTTCCAGCTTCTATTGTAGAAGACAAGGGAAAAGAGGATTGTGAGTGGTTTGGAGGTGGCCGTTCCACTGTGTGCCATAATATTCTTTTTGCTAAATAAAGGAATTGGACTCAACAGCCTCTCAACTTCTTTCTAGATAGGATTGATTAGGAATGAACTGGTGAAAGGCTCCATAAACTAATGGGAAAAACACTTGAAGGACTTTGTCATTGTAAAGCCTACAGTTTGAATCCTGGCTCCACTATAACAAGTTGTGTGACCTTGGATAAGTCACTTAACATCTCTGAGCTCCACATGCTTTATATATAAAATAGGGATAATAATATTTAGTTCTCGACATGCTGTGAAGATTGGGGTCAGATGCCAAGTTCCTAGCACAGAGATGGGTATGTACTACCAACTCATTGCAGTGGCAGCTGAGTCACGATGCTGGCTAATGCATCTCATCTTTCTACAGGGGCCAGGATCCTGCTCAAGCTTTATTCAGGGCTAGGGGCTGCCTCCTATCTCCCTCTCCCCAAATCACAGTCACTAAAGGTGACCAGTAATGATCCAGATCATACCGGGACCCCTAAGGTAGAAAACTAATTGGACCTGGCAGAGATAACTTGGACCACCCAGGCAGGCAGCTCAGCATGGATAGAGGCCACCCCAGTGGATTTTAAACATTCACAAAACTGTAGAGTGAAAATGCTGGCACTGCTTTAATCAGAGCCTGGCTGGCAGGTGCCGAGGCCATGCAGTTCTGAACCTGAGAGGCTGTCACTAAGGCGGCACCAGAGGTGGTACCCTGAATCTATCAGGAGCCGAGAAATGCCTCCTTGGTGCAAGGCTGGGGTGTTCTTTCTGGGGAGGTGGCCCCACGTGCAGCGCTTTCAAGTTTCTTGAAATAGAGCCAGAAGGGTTCCTGCTGCCAGCGCTGAGGAGCAGGTCTTTCCCTCTCTCCTGCTGAAGGCTGTAATTCTCCTGCCACTATCAGGCTCCCCTTGCCAGGACTACTTAGCATTACTGGCTGATCTGGAAGAGGCTCCGGGCTTTTGATGACACTGCCTGATGACTCAGAGCTGAATGAGGCTTGGAAGCGCTAACTAGGCGGCTTGGCCAGGGCAAGCTGGGGCTGTCCTCTGCCTTCAGAGCACCTATGGTGTGGGCTCGGGTATGAGCGGAACTGTGCCCCCCACAACAATTCGTTTGTTAAAGCCCTAACCCTCACGTCCTCAAAATGAGACTGTTTTTGGAGACAGAGTTTTTAAGGAGGTAATTAAGTTAAAATGAGGTCTTTATGCTGGGCCCTGATCCACTGCGACCGGTGTCCTTGTAAGAAGAGGAGATTGGCCAGGTGCAGTGGCTCATGCCTGTAACTCTAGCATACGGTGACCAGATTTTAACATCTGTGAGGCGGGACAACATGGCCAGGGGGCGGGGCGGGGGCAGGGCAGGGCCTGACAACAATGCAAACTTTGATAAGCAGTTCTTGATAATCACTTCGCAGCAATTATTTATTATTACAGTTTAACATTATAAAATTAACAAAAATAATATAAAACTCATATTCTGGTGAAATAGCCACATGGCAGCGGAAAACCGTATATTCCCTTCTTGTTCTCCAGCCCGTTCGTGCATTCTTTCCAAAAATCGGGACTTTTTTAAAACGCCGCGGGACACGGGACAAATTGTTGAAAAGCGGGACTGTCTCGCCAAAATCAGACGTCTGGTCACCCTACTCTAGCACTATAGGAGGCTAAGACAGGTAGATTGCTTGAACTCAGGAGTTCAAGATCAACCTGAGCAAGAGCGAGACCCTGTTTCTACTAAAAATAGAAAAATTAGCCAGGCGTTGTGGCAGGTGCTTGTAGTCCCAGCTATTCCGGAGGCTGAAGTAGGAGGATCGCTTGAGCCCAGGAGTTTGAGGTTGCTGTGAGCTAGGCTGACACCACGGCTCCGGCTCTCTTACCTGGGTAGAATGAGAAGCTGTCTCAAAAAAAAAAAAAAGAGGCGATTAAAGGACAGACATGCACAGAGGAAAGGACCCATGAAAACACAAGAAGAAAACAGCCATGTGCAAGCCAAGGACAGAGGTCGGAGAAGAAACTCACCCTGTGACACTTTGGTCTAAAACTCCTACCCTCCAGAACTGTGAGAAGACAAATTTCTGTTGTTTAAGCCCTTGGTCTGTGGTGTGTTGTGAAGGCAGCTCTGGCAGAGTAATGTAGGGTTTTATAACTTTGTTTTATGCTTTCATCCTGAAAGAAGAAGAAAGAGAAAGAGAAAAAAGGCAAGGGTTTGAGTGGCTCGGCATTTCTGGGCTGTCTTCTCATGCCTGTAAACTGCCACATCCATGTTCTCTATTATGATCAGGAAATATTAATAGCCCAAAGGAAGCAATTGTGACTAATAGCCGAGTGTGCAGACTAAACATTTTAGGGGACTCTCTTTTTCAAAATGAATACAAAATTGCAAATACAAAACCTACTAGGAAATTGAATATTTAAATGCAAAAAGAAATAACAATTATAATTTTTTTTTTGAGATAGAGTCTTATTCTGTCACCCTAGGTAGAGTGCCATGGCATCATAGCTCACAGCAACCTCAATGTCTTGGGCTCAGGCAATCCTCTTGCCTCAGCGTCCTGAGTAGCTGAGACTACAGGCTCCCGCCACTATGCCAGCTAGTTTTTACAGTCTGGGTCTCACTTTTGGTCAGGCTGGTCTCAAACTCCTGAGCTCAGGAGATCCCCCTGCCTGGGCCTCCCAGAGTGCCAGGATTAAAGGCCTGAGCCACCATGCTTGGCCAACAGTTATAAAATTTAAAAGCTCACAAAGATTTCAGACTTTACAAAATCTAGAAAAATATATGGTATTTTTACTAATTAACTGAAAACTGTTATGATTCCTTTTTTCTACTTTTTCTGGGTTGTTCCACTTTGATTGTCTTTTCATACGATAACAATTTTTTAACATTGTTTTCTATAGAGACAATAGAAAGATCATTCAGGGTGGCATCTGTGGCTCGAAGGAATAGGGTACTGGCCCCATATACTGGAGGTGGAGGGTTCAAACCCAGCCCCGACCAAAAACTGCAAAAAAAAAGAAAAAGATCATTCAGTCCTTCCTCCAATGTGCTTCATCTCCCTTTTATAAAATTATTGATCGTGTTGTAAAGTTCCGTTCTGATTCACTAGTTGTCCTTGGTAATTAGTTTCCATTGTGATATATTACAAGAGTGACATTTTGAATTGTCTATAGATCTCCTTCTTCAAGTTTGTTTCTGGCTATTAGCAAGATGCATCTACCTTCCTATCCTATTTGAATTTTGATATAATCAGTAATTCTAAATATAGAGGGTGCCCTAAAAAAAGTATATACATTTTAAAAAAGGAAAAAAAATATATTAAAATTGGAATACTCAGTACATGCTGATAATGTTTATGATTTTGTATATTGTATCTTGTACCTCTTGTAATTGCAAAAGTCAAATGTGACTTGAGTATTACAATTTTTTTTTTTTTTGCAGTTTTTGGCCGGGACTGGGTTCAAACCCACCACTGCCGGCATATGGGGCCGGCCCTCTACTCCTTTGACCACAGGTGCCACCTAGTATTACAATTTCAATATAGTTTTTTTCCTTTCTTAAAATGCGTATACATTTTTTTGGCATCCTGTGTGTGTGTGCATAAATCACATGAAATTAAGGTGCATATAATGTGTGCATATTCAAATAATGAAATAGAATTATTCTTAAGCTACACACAGTGATATGTTGATGAACCTGTGTGGTTTTGTCACTAGAGCACTTGTTTTTTCAGGCTGCATCAGTAGCAATTTTTCGTGCACTTTTGTTTCTGGATCTACCAGACTCCGTCAGGACAAGATGTATCAGATATGCTAAGATTCGGTCTGAAATACTGGGATGCATAAAACTCACCACTTTTCAAACAGATGCCACTTGTGTTTGTAGGACTGTTCCAATTTTGTGCCCTACAAACACACAAATTTCGATAAATCCTATTTAGTGCAATTCCCACCAGAAAAGAAATAAAACTACATGGTGCATTATTAATTGCATACACTGCATTATTGGGTATATTCCTGACAGAAGCAAATTTCCATTTTGACTGCAAAGATTTTCCACAGACTAGCTCCTGGCTCCATACATTTCAAGCTTTGTTTCTCCCGTTACCTACATACTTTCAGAGGCCGGGAACCATAGGACACTGTGGCAGATTATATTTTCCAAAGTGGTCCCCACCAGGTCTTCACCCCATGTGCTCTTACAATGGGATACTGACATTCCTCTCATTGAGAGGTGAGGCCTATCTTCCTTCCTCTTATCTGAGTAGGTCTGTAACTATAGCAGAAGGGACACTACGTGACTGCCAAGGTAGGTCATAAAAGGTGGTATAGCTTCTGTCCTGCCCTCTCAGGACACTCACCCTTGGAACACAGCCACCATGGCCAGATCACACAGAGAGGCCACAGCCAGCATCAACCGTTAGATGCACGTGTGTGGAGCCTCCTGCGAATTCCAGCCTCCAGCCTTCAAACCACTCCAGCTGATGCCATGTGAAGCCGTGACCAGCTGTGTCTGCCAAGCCCTGCTCACTGCAGATTTGTGAGCAGAACAAATGATTGCTATTGTTTAAGCCACTGAGTTCTAGAATAACTTGCTATGTCACAACAGATATGCAGGACAGACATATTTGAATTGCGAATCAACCTCTGGCATGCACCTTCGAGTCACAGTACTGGGCAAGTCAGCCCAGAGGGCAGTAGGAATATTCCTGAAGGCCGTTTCTGACCACGACATGTTATGGTTCACACCAACTTCACGCAGAAGTGGCTGCAAACTCCTGAACAAAAACTAATTGTATTCTCACTTCAGTTTCCCCTTAGCCAAATCTCAAATATGTCTGCAGCTGCTTTTATGCCATTTGACCCAATGGGAGGTATGATGGGGGAGTCAAACTAGAACAGATGGGGGTCTATAGAAAACATCTAAGCGCCCTACTACCCTTCAGCCAAACTTGGAAGGGACCATGGTAAGTGAGGGGCCTGAAGCTGAAGCCTTACTAAGTTCACAGTAAATCTACTTTTGTAGCCAATATTTGCTGAATGCATATAAGTGCTAGGTCCCAGCTAAGCTCTTTACATGAATGGTCATATTTGAGTTTAAATTATGACCCTCTAGGGTAGATACTATTCTTATCTCTATTTTACAGATGAGAAAACACAAGCCCAATGTAACTCAAATATGTTCAGTATATACTTACTTAGCACTTGATTTTATTTTTCATTTTTATTAAATCATAACTGTGTATGTTGATGAGCACTTGATTTTAACACTCATAACTATGTGCGTATTATTCTAATTGTATCCAATGTGTCTCCCAACATGTCCATTATGGGTGTTATAAAAACCCTCCAGGCACAATTCTTATGTCCATTTTATAGAGCTGCAAACTGAGGCAAGGCATTTAGCTGAGGCCAAGCTGAATACCAAGAAATAGGAGATCCATTCCTCACCCTTGGGACACTATGTTCCTCAAAAGGGCTAAGAATTGCTTTTAAGATGGAGGAAGTGACCAAAGATACCAGGGATGTTAGTGTCATACAAGGGAAGAGTCTTGGAGCACTGTGGGTAATGGGCAAAGAGGCCTTGAAATAGAGTCTAAAACATGGTCTCTCAGTTGTTTGAAATTTGCATTCCATACTTCATCTACTAAGGATGTATTTCCTCTTCTGGTGGACTAATGTGGCCTCTTTGGGGGAAGTCATGAATCATTAACAAATGTTTACCAAAGGATTTGGGTACAGGCAATCCCCAGGTTATGAATGAGATAGGTTCTGTAGGTTTATTCTTAAGTTGAATCTGTATATAAGTTGGAACAAGTCCATTTACCTATTACTTGTAATAGCCTGTTTGTAAGTGTGAGTTGTATGTAAGTCAGATGTTTGTAACTCAGGGACTGCCTGTATAAGACTCTGAGCTGGATTCTAGTCTTACCCTCAAAGAGCTTCAGGTGTTGCCAAGGAAACAAGACAATGTTACCAACTACTCCAATTCTTTCAGAATCTGTCACCCTGCTAGGCACTTCCCATCCCACACATTATACTATTCAAGCCTCAAAGCAATCTTGGGGAGATGAGAATTATTGTTCCCTTTTTTAACAACAGAGAGAAATGACTGGCTCTGAGTTGCCCACGTCCACAAGTATTAGGTAGCAGGACGGGAATTTGAAGCAAAGACTTGCTATGTCTTTGCCCACATACTTTCCATGCTGATTCACACTCATAATCTAGAAAGGGTCCAGGAAATAAGATGATGGGCTCACAGTAAGGAGCTGTCAAGGGACAAAAACTTATCTGTCTAGAAGCAGATTTTATTTATTTATTTATTTATTTAAAGACAGAGTCTCATTCTGTCATCCTGGGTAGAGTGCCATGGCTTCATAGCTCACTGCAACCTCAAACTCCTGGGTTCCAAGCAATCCTTTTGCCTCAGCCATATGAGTAGCTGGGACTATAGGTGCCCGCCACAGCACCCAGCTAATTTTTTCTATTTTTGGTAGAGAGGAGGTCTCATTCTTGCTCAGGCTGGTCTCAAACTCCTGGGCTCAGGCAATCCACTGGCCTTGGCCTCCCAGAATGCTAGGATTACAGGTGTGAGCCACTGTACCTGGCCTAGAAACAGATTTTAAAAGCAGTTTTTCTTTAAAACATCTTTTTTCATACTGCCTGGTAAGAATCTTGATATACTGTGGCCATAGTTGCAATTAAATGGATGATATCCAAGAGAACTATCTCAAAACATTTATTTCCAATCCAAAACGGAGCTTCATATTGTGTTCGTCATAAATCAACATATTCTTCTTTACCAAATGACTATAATTGCAAAGTAGAGCTTGCTTTGACATCTGATGGCAGGACGATTGAATGCTACCACCCTTTTGTGGACACTCCATATGAACACACAAAACCTATCCCTCTACCCGATCCTGTGCAAAATAATAAAGAAACACATGATCAAGTGCTGAAAACCAGATTAGCTGAAAAAAAGTGAAAACCTTGAGCAAGGCCCCATGATAGAATAACTTAGCAACATGTTCTTTACTACTAAGCACCACTGGTATCCTCATGGTCAGTATCACACTCATTGTAAGAAACTGAATCCTGCAAAGGACAGATGATACTGAGGTTGTCCAGGGAATTAGAGAGAAATGTGCTTCATTTGCTGTTTGAGAAGATGCAATCTGATATATTTGTTAACATATTATATAATAAAATGTCTTTTTGTATAAAAAAAAAGAAAGAAAGGGTCCAAAGAGGTGTCCTGGGAAGCCAGAATGGAAAGGGCAGGAAAGTATCTGTTGAAGGTCAGAGTCAGTTCTACAGAGAAGGTAGAGCCTAGAAGGTGGGGCTGATTTATCCTGGCAGAGAGTTGTAGGAAGGACATTTCAGGGAGGGGGTAGCATGAACAAAAGCAGAGATTGACAGGACATTGGGGTAGTACATGGGAGAGGTCTTGAGCACAGAGTGTGTTGTGACCAAGGGAGATTATTTATTCCTGTGTTTTTAAAATGCTATTGTCAAATGATGTATTTTTTTATTTTCTATTTTTTTGTTGCTAACACATAGAAATGCAATGATTTTTGTATATTCCTAAATTCATTTATCAGTTCTGGTAGTTAATAGATTTCCTTGAATTTTCTATAGACATAATTATATCAGCAGAGGACAGAGATGGTTTTACTTCTTCCTTTCCAATTTTTATACCTTTTGTTTCTTTTTCTTGCTTTATCACACTGGCTAGGAACTCCAATACATTGCTGAAGAGAAGTGATAAGAATGGACAACTTTGACTTATTCCCAATATTATAGCAAAAGCAATCAGTCTTTTATGATTAAGTGTAATTTAACCTTTTTTGTAGATGTCCTTTATCAAATTAAAAAAAGTTGCCTTCTATTTCTAGTTTGCTGAGAGGCTCTATCCTAAGCAACTCAAGTATTCTTAAAATTTGTAGCCTATTCTCAGTTGTGCCATGGGGAATTTAGAAGGGTGGTAACTTTTATTCATTCATGGATGATTATTGATGTGGATCAGTGCTCTCATTTAGGAGATTGAGGAGGCAGATAGCAGTAGTCATCAACAGATTATGGCCATGTACAGCTGAGTGGAGACCTCTCCCCATCAACAGCAAACAGAGAGAGCTGCATGATGACTAGATGGAAAGGGGATAGTAGAGAGACCACAGGGACTGGTTCCAGGGCACCAGAGAGGCAGCACTATGTGAAAATGTAGAAACAAGTGGGGGTGGGAAATGGAGGCTCTTCTTCCAGTAAGAAGACCAATGGTGGTGGGCCTTGATCACAAGTTTAAAAAGGAAATACAATTACTATTAGAATTTAACTGGAGAGAGGGAATAGTAGCTCATTCTACTTTGGGGTATAACAGAAGTTTTTAAAAAATAATTACATTTTAAAACATAGAGGAAAGTTGAAAGAATAGTACAAGGAAACATCTGATCACCCTTCCCACCTGCTATGATTTGAGTGTTTGTCCCCTCCCAAACTCATGTTAAAATTTAACTGCCATTGTGACATATAAGAGCTGGGACTTTAAGAGGTAATTAGGCCATAAGGGCTCACCCTCGTGGTTGGAATTGATGCCCTTATAAGAGGGCAAGTTTGGGCACCCTTTTGCTTTCTTTTTGTTCTTCCATTCCTCTGCCATGTGAGGAATAACGTTCCTTCCCTCTGGAGGATGCAGCATTGAAGATGCCATTTTAGAAGCAAAGACTGGGCCCTCACCAGACACCAAACCTGCCAGTGCCTTGATCTTGGACTTCCCAGTCTCCACAACCATGAGAAATAAATTTCTATTGTTTATAAATTACTTAGTCTGTGGTATTCTGTTAAAGCAGCACAAAACGAACAAACACACCATTCTATATTCATATAGAGTAAATGTTGCCACATTTACTCTATATTAGGTTGAATCAGCCTTTATTTGTTTGTCAAAAGTAGTTGAATATTAAAAATCATATGTGGCTTAATCTAATACATAATGCCTTATTTTCTTGCCAAATCACTTGAAAGGTGGATCTGTTGCTACATTTTACCCCTAAATACTTCCTCATGCATCTACTAAGAACAGGAACATTTTCTTACAAAGCCACAATACCATTATCACATTAAGAAAATTAACATTATTTCATATACAGTATGTGATAGCCTCACTCTTGGTATTTACACACTTGTGGATTCCTCTCCCACAGTGAATAGGGCTGAATAACCAATAGGATATTGAGGAAGTAATGGAATGTTGAATTCTGAGGCTAGGACATAAAAGACATTGTGGCTTCTTCCTTGCTCCCTGGGATCTCTCATTCTGGGGGAATCCAGCTGTCATATTGGAGGGAGCACTTGGGTAGCCCACAGAGAGGTCCACATGGCAAGGAATTGAGGTCTTCTGCCAACAGTCAGACCAACTTGCCAGTCGTGTGAGTGAGCCATCTGGAATCCAATCCTCTAGCCCCAGTCAAGCTTTCAGATGGCCACAGCCCCAGCCAACATCTTAACTGCAACCTATGAGAGACCCTGAGCCGGAACCACCCAGTCAAGCTGCTCTGGGTTCCCGACCCACAGAAACTGGGTGATATAATAAATATTTTTTGTTGTTGTTGTTTGGTTGGTTGGTTGGTTTTTGCAGTTTTTGGCTGGGGCCGGGTTTGAACCCGCCACCTACGGTAAATAGTACTGGCGCCCTACTCCTTGAGCCACAGGCACCGCCAAATTTGTTGTTGTTTTCAGACACTAAGTATTGGGGTAACTTATTACTCAGCAATAAATAGCAATTAAATAGCTGATACATCATCTAATATCTAACCCACATTCAAATTTCCCCAAGTATCTTGGAGGTTCCAGGTTTGTTTGTTTATTTTTGTGGGCATGTGAGAATCAAGTTTCACATACTGCACTTGGTCAATGTGTCTCTACAGTCTTAGTGTCTGAATAGGGAGTACTTGTATGAGAGAAGAAAGAATAGGACTGACCCATAGGTGTTGGGAACAAGAAGATGAGACTTAGGTGGGTGATTTGTCCCAAAGAATGGTAGGACATAAGGTTGAAAGGATGGGGAATGCTTATCAGGTATTTACCATATACAGTGAGTACTACCAGCATCTTCCCCATTTATAGGTGAGGTACCTGATGTACTGCGGGATTAAATAACTCAGCCCAGACCATATAATGCTAAGTGGTAGAGCTGGGATTTCAACCCCAGCTGTATGACTCCAGAGCCTGTGCTTTTAACCACTACACCATTCTATCCAAAGTATAGAAACCTTTGCTGCAGCTTTTTGAAAGAGATCTAGAAAGGTTCAGAGATGAGATTGAAAAGGGATTAAAAACCATAAAACCCGTGAGAACCACTAAAAGAAATTCAACTTTACAACATGGAGGAAAATGGGTGGAGAGGCTCGGCACCTATGGCTCAATCAGCTAAGGCCCCAGCCACGTACACCTAAGGTGGCGGGTT
>CAUYQV010121415.1:0-48277 GCA_963574575.1 Galagoides demidoff
TGCCTCTGCCTCCCAAGTAGCTGGGACCACAGGCGCCCACCACAACGCCCGGCCATTTTTTGGTTGCAGCCATCATTGTTGTTTGGCAGGCCCGGGCTGGGGATTCGAACCCGCCACCTTAGGTGTACATGGCTGGCGCCTTAGCCGATTGAGCCACAGGCGCCGAGCCATATAAATCATTCTTAATAAAGCAAAGGCAAATGAATTTCTGTTATGCATAATGAAAGGGATAGATTTCAAACTTTCTAAATTCAATGAAGTTTTATCAAGGAATATCATATTGGTTGGGTATGGTGGCTCACACCTATAATCCTAGCACTCTGGGAGGCCAATGCAGGTGGATCGCTCGAGCTCAGGAGTTCAGAGACCAGCCTGAGCAACAGGGAGACCCCATCTCTACTTAAAACAGAAAAAATTAGATGGGCATTATGGTGGGTACCTGTAGTCCCAGCTACTTGGTTAGAAGCTGAGGCAAGAGGATCACTTGAGCCCAAGAGTTATTTAAGGTTGGTTACTGTAAGCTTTGACAATGCCATGGCATTCAATCCCAGGACGACAGAGGGAGACTCAAAAAAGTCTTTAAAAAAATAAGGAATATCATATTTGAAGGTTTTTTCCTAACTGTGTTAATTGCTTGAATTGCATATTTTAAACATCATTATTGTTTTCTACCAGAACATAGGCTCTTTGAAGGAAGGGGTTTTCTCACTGATGTATTCTCAGGACATAAAATCAATTCCCGGCATGCAGAAGGGGCTTAATAAATTTTTGTTGAATGAAGGAATGACTAAAAATTTCTTAAGATTGTAAGTTAAGAAGGAATGACTAAAAATTTCTTAAGATTGGACAGTTGAGATACCAAATATGAGATTGAGATACTTTGTGACCTATCTTACTCTTTCTAAATCATAAAACCAGCTCTTTCCCTTCAGAGAAAAGTATTTGCAAGTTAAAAAATAATAATAAAAGCAATTGTTGGTAGATATGAACTTTTATTCTAGTTTTATTAATATCAATTACAAACACAATTGGTTTATTCAAATAAAGGAAGTAATCGGAAGATAGCAGAGAAACAGCACCGTAAGTTTCCAAGGTTATTACAACAAAGTCGTCTTACACAGGCTGAGAAAAGGCAACTGAAAAACATAGTGAAGTAAACAACTTCCACTCTGGTGCATCAGCTGATACTGATTGAAGTAATATTTGGTAGCTCAAAATATGAAATTTATGAATACAGCCAAGAACACATGTATAAAAATTAAATGATGGCTGCTGCTCCTAAAATGCCTGAGAATAAATACAGGCTTGTAATTTACTAAGGAATAACAATACATCCTATTAAGTGAAAAGATGGCACTCACTTGTTTAGTGCCAAGGAAAGAAGTACTTCCATTGGCTCTCAAGGACTCTCTCGACCAAAACCAGGGGAGAATTACACAGATTTAAACACATGCCTTTTGCCATATGCAAACATCTTTCAATTATTTAGAATGGGGGAGGGCCTCAGCATGGATTACGAACTCCAGATAATTTGTAACATACGCATGGGAGGGACCGATTAATTAACCATTCTTTTTAAACACTAAATGAAATTTCTGCAATGGTGAACAGCAGGCAAAAGTCAGTGGAAGAACCCCACACCACCAAAAGAATTAAAGCATATCTAATCATCCCTACATGATCAATCCTAACAATCATGTAAAATCTAAAATTCTGGAGGGTACCAGTCTGTTGTCTTTGAAACTCAGAAAGTTTTCATACTCTTTTATTTCATTTTTTTCAACATTACACAGATATAACTTCCCATAGGGGGGGAAAACCTGCTATTCTACCTTAACCTAGCAAAAGGAACATACTTCTGGGTGTCGGTATGATAATTCACATTTGGAATCTTAGATCTGAATTTTACTTCTTAACCTCTGGTTATGTTATGAAAACAGAGAAGAAAAGGCAGGATAATCACTTCTGAAGACTGGGGAGGTCAAAATCCAAGAGTCTGTACCAAGTATAATCCAGAGGCAACACAGATAGGACTGTCCCAGTGTGGTGCATAGGTTGGGTTTCATTAGGTTCTTAGAAATCAAGCCTAAGAACTGAAGCTATGAAGTACTGTGATGGTCTTTGATGACTGCAGCAAAGAATCCTCTGTAAATTGGGAGAGAAGTAGACAGTGAGTTATCTCATCAGTTCAGATCTAACAAATCCTAGAAATGATTCTCCCAGTAGCCCCTTGATTTTGAGGTATCTGAAATCCATTCTCTTCCCTCAATCTCACGGTCACTGCTTTATTTTCTTCTCTCTCATCTTGCTCATCGAAAGAGCTTCTAAATGACCTTCTGTGCTTCCAGTTTTCCCTTCCATTGTCCATGTTACGGCCAGTGACTATTCTAAAACTTAAGACTAGCCATGTCACTGCCTCTTAAAAATTGATAACAAAAGGCCTGGCACAGTGGTTCACACCTGTAATCCCAGCACATGGGAGGCCAAGGTGGGTAGATTTCTTGAGCTCACAAGTTTGAGACCAGCCTGAGCAAGAGCGAGACCCCATCTCTAAAACATAGCTGGGCGTGGTGGTGGGCGCTTGTAGTCCCAGCTATTTGGGAGGCTGAGGCAAGAGGACTGCTTGAGCCCTAGAGTCTGAGGTTGCCACGAGCTATGACACAACAGCATTCTACTGTTGTGTCAAGAGAAAGTGAGACTCTAGACTCAAAAAAAAAAAGGCAGGGTAAACTTCATACTCCTTAACACATCCCCTGACCTCTTGTTTATGTCTCCTTTCCACCTCCCTTTACCCTTCATTCCCAAATTCTAGGCTCCAGCTATTTGAAACTACACAGTACAAATAAATGATGTTTCTGGAGTTTTGGTATCTTAAGTCTAAAAGAAAACAATGATTGAAAAAACTCTCGATCTCACCTCAACCTTTTAGTCTGTTTTGTTTTGTCGCCCTCCCTAGAGTACTGTTGCATCACAGCTCACAGCAACCTCAAACTCTTGGGCTCAAGCGATCCTCTTGCCTCAGCCTCGGGAGTAGCTGGCACTACAGACGCCTGTCACGACGCCCGGCTATTTTTAGAAATGGGATCTTGTTCTTGCTCAGACTGATCTTGAACCCGTGAGCTCAGGCAATCCACCCACCTCAGCTTTCCAGAGGGCTAGGATTATAGGCGTGAGCCACTGTGCCTGGCCCAACCTTTTAGTCTTTTAAAATCTAACTGTAGGTTATAGTCCCTTAGGGGGTTGCATAATCTAATTTAGTGGGTTGTGACTACCTTTCTAAACACCCAAGTGGGAGATGAAAAAATAATGCCAAGAGGATTTAGAACTGAACTGTTCTGGTGAAGAGGACCCAAGGATAGGACCTAGGGGGACAGGTCCTAGGGAGACAGGGTAGACGGGTGCAGCGGAGAGGCACCTGAAGAATGCCAGCTTGGGGGAGTTTGACTAGCTGGCCTGTGGGCATAGTGCACACGTAATAGTAACAGGGAGGTGTTATGCCCACACCAGGAGTTGGCCTTACATCAATGGGGTCATGTCAAACAAAGCTGGAGTGTGCCTGTTTTAGTCCATGCCCTTCCCAAAACATGTCCCTGCACCTGCAGGGGCTCCAGGAGAAAGAGTCTGGCTCCCACAGCTGTTCGTGAATGTGCAAGAACAGCCAAGACATAAGTAAAACCCACAGCAGCAAAACATTAGAACAGGCTCGGCGCCTGTGGCTCAAGCCGTTAAGGGGCCAGCCATATACACCTGAGCTAGTGGGTTCAAATCCAGCCCAGGCCCACCAAACAACGACGGCTGCAACCAATAGCCGGGCGTTGTGGTGGGCGCCTGTAGTCCCAGCTACTTGGGAGGCAGAGGCAGGAGAATCGCTTGAGCTCAGGAGTTGGAGGTTGCTGTGAGCTGTGATGCCAGGGCACTCAACCCAGGGCAACAGCTTGAGGCTGTGTCTCAAAAACAAACAAAAAAACTTTAGAACAAGCTGGGTGCAGTGGCTCACACCTGTAATCCTAGCACTCTGAGAGGCCAAGGCAGGTGGCTTGCTTGAGTTCAGGAGTTGGAGACCAGTATGAGCAAGACTGAGACCCCATCTCTACTAAAAATAGAAAACCTAGACAGGCATGGTGGCACAAGCCCATGGTCCTAGACACTTAGGGAGGCTGAGGCAAGAGAATTGCTCAAACCCAAGAGTTTGAGGTTGCTGTGAGCTATGACACCACAGCACTCTACCCTGGGTGCCACAGGCACTCTACTTAGAGTGAGACTCTGGGAAAAAAAAAACGAAAAACTTAGGAACCAACGTGCTGAGTAAGCAGAACACACTCCGGTCCCTCTCCACCCACACTCAGAGGTATGGCAGGTCTCTCCCAAGAGGCTGAGTGGCTTCGACAGGGGCAAACAGAAGGACACAAGCATATGGCGGACTGGGAAGATGGAGGGTCTGTGGGCCCCTTTTCATGTTTCTCCCTTTGCTCAGTTCCTCCAGCTCCTCCATCCTGCTGTCTCCTGGGTGTGCCCCGTGTGGGGACCAACGTGACCCTGAATTGCCAGTCCCGGAGGAGTAAGCCTGTTGCCCAATACCAGTGGGAGCGGCCGCCCCCAGCCCCCCAGGTTTTCTTTGCACCACTTTAGGTGAGGGCACTTCTGGAAACAGCTGGACTGTGGCTGGGAAGGGGAAAGATGAGAGATACTAGAGAAACTGGGGTGGAAAGAGGAAGCAATGCGGAAAAGTACTGGGGAGGAGGAGGAAGATGGAGGAAGGGGATGGAGAAAGAGGGCTTCCCAGGGCAGGTGTGGTCCTGGTGCATTCCCACACCGTATACTGGGAGCACAGAGCCTCTGGAGCTAGTGTCTCCATTCACACAGAACACACCAGAGTATATTACCTGTGGTTAAACACAGTGTTACATCAACTAAGTTAACATTCAGAAAACACTCAGAACGGTGCATGGCACATAGCAAATGCTACAAACGTGTTGGTATAAACATTATTATATGAAATTTGTTAGTTATACATATATTAATATAGTATTTGAGTATCAGGCCTCAGGGTAAAATATATTACTTCTTGTGGGCTGTGGTCCAAAAAGGATACACTACTTTGGTTTTTCTTTCCAATATATAAAGTAAGGAATGAGATATCTGATGAGGATTAGACAACAGCATTTTAATGCTGTAAAAGAAGTTGTTCTTCATGAAAACATATAAATTGCCGAGAACTGGTACGTCCACCATGTCACCCCAAAACTATCAGCTTTACCTTTTACGTGGTTCGTTACGACACCACCAACCCATCATTCATAGTTGCTAATCACATCGTCACCACATGCCAGGCACTATGGCAAATCATTCTGCAACTAAAAGGCATGACTTCTTAAACAGCTGATCACTTAAAAATTTCTGCAGCAATTTCGTTTGGTTTTTCAGTTTTATTTGGTCGCCCCTCGTTTGGGGTTCTCAGAGAAATACATCCTGGCATATCTGCCGTCTGCACTGGTCTAGGCTATGCTGCCTCTGAACTTCCCATCAACTACTCATCTTGCTCTACTCCCTTCCCTCCAATTAAGTCCAACTTCACTTTCCGGATCCACCTCCTAGTGTTCCTTTGTGCAGCACCAGGAGCCCAGCATTAGCACCAGCACAAGCCCTTCTGATACTACTGTAATTGGGACTTCAGTAATCTGACTCCTTTATTGGAAGGACACTGGCCTACCACAGCGGGTACTCGCATATTTGTTGGCAAATAATGAAACTATCAAGTCTTTATTTCCGACCTTAGTATTTAAGGAAACCCTATGATGAATCTGTAAGTTGAGTCTGATGAAAGGGAATGTGCAAGATATCCATCTAACTCCCACACGGCCACCCAGCAGATGCTAGAACTTCAGTCAAGAGTTAAGCCCTGTTCCTTTCTCCCATAACCCTCCCGTTTCCCTCCGGGCTTTCTAAGAGCAGTTGGAAAGTAGGTAGTAGGGCCCAGGCCCACTATCCAGTGACTGAGTAGCCTCCTTTAACAACAGACCAGGCACCTTTAAGCCTTAGATTCCTGCCACTCCCCATCTTACATGTATTTCCTTAGGTGTGAAGCTTGTGCCCTGAATTTAGAATGACTAAGGCAATATAGCTTAATAATATTCCCCCTTTTCTTTCCTTGAGACAGAGTCTTGCTCTGTCACTCAGGCTAGAGTACAGTGGCATCATCAGACCTCACAGCAACCTCAAACTCTTGCGCTCAAGCGATTTTCCTGCCTCAGGCACCTGAGTAGCTGGGACTGTAGGCATGCGCCACCACACCTGGCTAACATTTCTACTTTTTAGTAGAGACGGGGTCTCACTCTTGCTCATGCTGGTCTCAAACTCCTGGTCTCAAGCAATCATCTTACCTCAGCCTCTCAAAGCCCTAGGTTTACAGGCATGAGCCACTACACCAGGCCAAATACTGTATCTCTTAAATATAACCAGCATATTTCCTAATCACTAAAATTTTCAAGAAACATTTGGTAAAACCCACAAGTGGATTTTTCAGATTCATAGTACATTATTAAATACATTTTATAGCCAATCCTCATGCATCTAACATTAGATTTTAATACTTTTGCGTCCTGTTAGCTTCCTACAGACTTTTAAACACATGAAAACTTTGAATGTCAGCTTTAAAATGTTCAAAAGGACAGGAGGATCTCAAAATTCTTTTGAGAATACAAAAAATAAAAAGTTTGAACATCCATTGTTCCAAAGCTGTCCTGGCCAACACAACAGCCACTAGCCACAGTTTCACAGTCACCACAGCCACATTTCAAGTCCTTTTTTTTGAGACGGAGCCTCAAGCTATCCCCCTGGGTAGAATGCCATGGCATCACAGCTCACAGCAACTTCCAACTCCTGAGCTCAAGCGAGTCTCCTGCCTCCGCCTCCCAAGTAGCTGGGACCACAGGCTCCCGCCACAACACCCAGCTATTTTTTGGTTGCAGCCGTCATTGTTGTTTGGCAGGCCCGGACTGGATTTGAACCCACCAGCTCACGTGTATATGGCTGGTGCCTTAGCGGCTTGAGCCACAGGCGCTGAGCCTCAAGTCCTTAATAGCCATCTGTGACTAGTGGCTACCATACTAGACGGTGTGGATACAGAAGACCTCCATTATCTCAGTAAGATCTACTGGACAGCACTGTCCTAGTGTACACACTGTTTGCCTAAGCCAGCTGAGATAATAATACTTTTACTCCTTGCACTAAAAGCTGCACCTTCTAGATTGACAGGTCAGTTTTCTTGACTTTTGGGTAGAGAACCATGGCATCATAGCTTACAGCAACCTCTAACTCTTGTGCTCAAGTGATCCTCTTGCCTCAGTTTTTCTATTTTTAGAATAGACAGGATCTCGCTTTTTGCTCAGGCTGGTCTCGAACCCGTGAGCTCAAGTTATTCACCCGCCTCAGCCTCCCAGAGTGCTAGGATTACAGGCGTGAGCCACCACACTTGGCCCCATTTTTCTTGAATTTCATCAGGGTTCCTTCTACACAGGGGTAAAGTGACAGGAGGACAAGAAGGAACTTTCAAGTTCCCCCTAGAGGTTTGAGTATGTGGCCAAGAGAATCCTTTTATAAAATAAAAACTACTTAAATAGTATCAATGGCAACTTTTTACCTTATATTGTTCAATATGGTAGCCACTAGCCACATGTGGCAATTTATAATTTAAAATTAAATTAATTAAATATAATTAAATTTTTGTTCTGCAGGCGCACTGGCTACATTTCAAAGGCCCAGAATCCACCTGTGGCTAGAGGTAGCTATCATACTGAACTGAGGTAGACAGAGGACAGTTCTATTAACACAAGGAGTTTGGAACAGTGCGGTTTATACTACATGCTGTCTAAATTCTTTGTTCCTTTTACTTAACCTCTCTCTTTTTTTTTTGAGACAGAGCCTCAAGCTATTACCCTGGGTATAGCGCCGTGGCATCACAGCTCATAGCAACCTCCAACTCCTGGGCTCAAGCGATTCTCCTGCCTCCACCTTTCAAGTAGCTGGGACTATAGGCGCCCGCCACAATACCCGGCTACTTTTTGGTTGCAGCTGTCATTATTGTTTGGCGGGCCTGGGCTAGATTCGAACCTGCCAGCTCAGGTATGTGGCTGGCGCTTTAGCGGCTTGAGCCACAGGCGCCGAGCCGTTACTTAATCTCTTAATATAAAATATTTAACTCCACCCTTCACTAAATTTCAAAAAATCCCAGGAAATAAACTCAGAATCTTGTTCATTCAATTTTAGCATGTGCTTCTTAAATCTCTTCTTTCCAAAACCAAAATCCTACATGTAAGTGCAATAGTCAAAGATGGTCTATTCTTTTTCTTTTTCCGTTGTTTTTATTTATTCTTTGCCATTGTTTTTTTAGCTGGCCCAGGCCAGGTTTGAACCTGCCAGCCTTGGTGTATGTGGCCAGCACCCTACCCACGGGTGCTGCCCATAAAGAGATGGCCTGTTGTTTCAAGATACAGGTTAAGCCTCTTCGCAAGGCTTACACTTCAAGTCACATTCACAAGCAGACAAGCAAACTGGAATGCACACACTTTCAGATGATCGTGGGATGAGAATAACAGAAGTTGAATATGTAAAAAGTAGTAGAAAACAAATGTGTCTAAGTCTTTCTTATGAACTATTTGAGTGGTTTCTATTTCTTGGAAACCTTTTAATAACAATGCAGAAGGAAACTTGTGTACAAACACCAAAAGAGAAGTCCTCAGAGACCGGCAGTGTCTATTAAAATGCACACACAGGGACAAAGGTGTCTCTGGGCTCCAAGGTATGTCTGCCCCATTCGTTCTCACAAACAAATAACTGCAAGGCTTGAGAGCTAAAATAAAATGAACCAAAAATATTATATTGTGTCTTGACTGCTAACGTACAAAATTTGTCCCAAAGATGATGGCAATTACTGATGGCTAAATCTTAGCAATGCTCCTAAAAAACTAATCATCTTGTTTGCTGGGCGGAAGCCTCTTTTCCACTTTTAAATTTGGTGAGCAACCAGCACTGATCTAGCAAAGGCAAGTTTTTTAGGTCACATACAGTCACCTTGCATTTCATTTTAAAGCAGAACTACAAGTACACATCTGTTTCCTAAGATACAAAGCCAACTCTCAAGAGGCAAATTTTTGGAGAACACCCAAAAATATGGGACTCAAGAATGAGTTTTGCAGGGCATCAGATTAACTGACTGAAGTGTGAAGGCAGCATCTGGCTCAGAAGTGATGCTTCCATGAATTCCAAGTCAAGATTTACCTTTCAACTACTACAGTATGGTGATGAGCTGGGTCCCTCCTTTGAAGTCATCACACTCACAGACTGTATTAGTCACGTGACACTTAATCAACTATTGCCTGCATACCATCGCTTGTGTACTCTCGGCCAGCTTCTTAACTCTTTGATGTATATATACAAGCTTCACTTGGATTGCAAACTCCTGGGACTACAGAAACTGTGTATTACAATTTGTTTCTTTTCTTTCTTTTTTTAAGGATACAGTTTTTACCCATCCTAATATCTAGCACACAGGCTTCTACATTGTAAGCATCCAAGTATTTGGTGAATGGAAATTATAAAGAAAAGGCCTATATAAAGGGAGAAAATTCATGTAGTCACTAGACAAAGAACCACCTCGATTTGTTATTCTGACTCCAAAATCATGCTAGAATTGTTAGCAGTCAAGTTTCCTTCTGGCAAACATATAAAAAAGCAACAGAACTTCAGAATAAACAACGTTTTGTGTAGTAAGGCAATCTTGAACATGTCTATTTTATCCAAATGATAGAATAAACACCTATAATATGACAGATGTCAAAAAGAGCTCTTTGCATCAATAAAGAAATGTTTATACCTAAGTTAAAATCACATGACAAAGAAATATATTCATCTGGATCATATTAAAAAGTAGAACGTTAGTCTCAAAATCCATGACTTATTATTAATTCAATTTCAATATTTATAGGTTTGATACTTTATTGAGGAAAGTAGTTAGAGGCTCAGTGCCTATAGCTCAAGTGGCTAGGGTGCCAGCCACATATACCAGAGCTGGCAGGTTCAAATCTAGCCCGGGCCTGCCAAACAACAATGACAAACTACAACCAAAAAAAAAAAAAAAAAAAAAAGGAAAGTGGGCAGAAACAGGTTGAGATACGACTCAGCTTTCTTTCTGAGACAGTCTTACTATGTCACCCTCAGTACAGTGCCACGGGATCACAGCTCACAGCAACCTCAAACTCTTGGGCTCAAGTGATTCTCTTCCCTCAGCCTCCAAAGTAGCTGGGACTACAGGCGCCCGCCATAACACCTGGCTATTTTTAAAGATCAGGTCTCGCTCTTGCTCTGGCTGGTCTCAAACCTGTGAGCTCAGGCAATCCACCTGCCTCTGCCTCCTGGAGTGCTAGGACTACAGGTGTAAGACACCTTGCCCTGTCAAATTCTTCATTTTCTACATCTTACTGAACTACTTTGTTTCTAGGTTGTAAAATCTAAAACAAAGTATCACTGAATTTCTTTTTTTTTCCCCCTGGGTAGAGCGCCATGGCATCACAGCTCATAGCAACCTCCAACTCCTGGGCTCAAGCGAGTCTCCTGCCTCTGCCTCCCAGTAGCTGGGACTACAGGCACCTGCCACAATGCCCGGCTACTTTTTGGTTGTAGCCGTCATTGTTGTTTGGCGGGCCGGGCTGGATTCGAACCCGCCAGCTCAGGTGGCTAGCGCCTTAGCCGCTTGAGCCACAGGCAGAGCCTCTGAATTACTTGTTTTAAATCATCATTTCTGAGACTAAGGCCTAAGGATTTGTTTTCAGAAGATTCTCTGAGAATTTAAGGTTTAAGGTGTATCTTATTTTCACAAGCATAATCTGGGTTACTTGAACATCCACCTCATAACTGTATAAGGCTATGATTTCAGTGCCCACATTTGCTTCTGTTTAAGATTATATTGACACTAATTCTCCTAACGAGAATTTTTATTTTTATTTTTATTTTTTTGAGATGGAGCCTCAAGCTATCCCCCTGGGTAGAGTGCCATGGCATCACAGCTCATAGCAACCTCCAACTCCTGGGCTCAAGCGAGTCTCCTGCCTCTGCCTCCCAAGTAGCTGGGACCACAGGCCCCGCCACAACGCCCGGCCATTTTTTGGTTGTAGCCATCCTTGTTGTTTGGCGGCCTGGGCTGGGGATTGGAACCCGCCACCTTAGGTGTATATGGCTGGCGCCTTAGCTGATTGAGTCACAGGCGCAGAGCCAATTTTATAGTATTTAAAGCAAAAGATAAGCTAAGTAAGATTTGTTGCATTTTTTAATCTTGCAAATTTAATATGAAGACATAAAGGAAAAAAGGAAGTTTTTCTAGAAAAGATCTTATCGTACAATTCATATATTCAATATTCCTTATTTACTGGCACCTACTGCATCCTTCGAACATTTATATTTTGCTTTCTTTATACCAACTTACCTAAAAACACAAATGCGTTATCTTGCCATTACATAAGTGAAAGTCCACTATACTAAAATTGAAATATTGGCAGAACTTTGTTCCTTTGTAAAGTTCTAGATGAAAATCCTTTTCCTAGCATTTCCCAGCTTGTGGAAGCTGCCCCATGCCTTGGTGAGTAATCAGCTTTCTCTACCTTGAAAACAAGCCACATTCCTTCTCTCGGATTCCTCTTTCATAGTCCCATCTCTCTCCCTACTTTTAAGAACTTATGTAATTAGGTTCAGCCCCCACAGATGATCCAGACTGATCTCCCATCTTAAAGTTTCTCATCATACTCATCTCTCTCTGCAAAGTACCCTTAGCCAGGTAAGGTAACATATATAAAGGGTGTGGGAATTAGCATGTGGACAGCTTTGGGGGAAAAGGCATTACTCTGCCTACCACATGCACCAACTCATACAGGTGTAGTGAAGACAATAATTTTTTGAAATTATATTGAACCTTGGCTTTTTGAATTATTTATTTATATGGAAACATATTTTTCCAAAGCTTGGCAAAGTATCGGCTAGTCATGAAAAACTTAGCAATGAATATCTAAAATCAATGTATGACTATTTCTCCCCTTTTCCTTCCTTCATGAGTGTTTAGCTATAAGATAGTAGGTGGAATATACATTAAATCTGAGTGCATGCTGGTAGGGAGACAGATCCAATGAGACACAGAGGATGTTTGCATGTGTGTGGTGGATGAGGGAGGCGGGTGGAATATGGGGTAGGATACTGGGTTGAGGGTGAGGTGGGGAGGACATCTATTTGGTCTGGTAGAGGGTGTAAAAGCCTGAGAGGAGGTGGAGGCTATTCCTAGGTAGTCATATGTATGAAATGTGAGGGAAAAACCCATGTAAGGGATGAGGCTCAGTGCAAGTATGTTGGTATGGGATATCAGGAATTCAAGGGGGTAGAAGGTCTACAAGCACTGGCATATGAGATGATTATGGCCTCAGCATAGTCTGTTACAGCCCAAGTATAGCACAGATGGGAGTGTGCACAGATGAGTGACTTGGCACAGTGTCAAAACCCAAGAAGGGTTTCTTTGCAGGGAAGGACCAGAGCACTAAACTGTGAGAGGTCAGAGAGTAGGGGTAGTGAGGAAGGCATGCACAATCCACACAGCCTGGAACAGATGTGTTCTGAGCTTAGGAGGGACAGTTCCACTCCAGACCTAGAAGAGGGTTTTGTAGTCCAAGTAGTGTCAGTAGGGTGACTGGGAGAGTATGGCTGTGAACAGAAGTAGAATGTTGAAGTCTGAGTGAAGTCAGAAGAGCACCCACACGGTGAAGGGGAGGAGAAGAAGGATGGTTGCATTCAGGGGGATTCATCAACTAAGTAAATATAGTAAGACTTACAGGAGCCAGATTTCCAATTGTTGAATAAGGGAGTTATATAAAAAAGGGTAAAATTTAGAATGAAACTTTCAGTATTAGTATTGGATTGGAATTGGAGACATGATTGTGAACTTCAAGTTTTAATGCATAGAGATGGATACAGAAAGAAATATGAGTGTGTGTGTGCATCTGTGTGTGAACACTTACATTCTGATTCACACAAAGAAACTTGGAACACCAACATCACTATGGCAATGAGCATATCGAGCTCTAGATTTTATTTTCTGAATGCCACTCTTCACTAAAAGGCAACACAACCTCTTGGATTAAAGACTAACTCTAGGGCTAAGAAAGGGAAGCTATAAAACGAGCCACTAATATCATGTTGCACATAAAAATAAGGGAGAGCGCAAATATTGTGAAGATCTGTCAAAAGGAAAAAAAGTGTTAAAAGCTGACTTGAGCTGAGCCAGACAGGAACAATTTGTGCATTTAAATAAATAATGATATTAACAAATTAACCTATTAAACAAATTGGGATCCATTTGCCTATAAGATAAATTAAGACATACATATAAAGGGGGAAAAATCTTTTGATAAATGAAATAAAACTGATGGATTTTAAAGAAAATCACCTGTTGGCAGGTGTCCTCAAACTACAACCCAAGAGCCACATGTGGCCCACCTAGGGCATTTATACAGCCCAAGGGGTGTTTTTGCTGCTGCTGCCTGTCCTGCTTAGCAGCTGACTCCTCCTGGGGCCTGCAGTCCAGTCCTCCAAAGGTCTGAGTGACAGTGAACTGGCCCCCTGTTTAAAAAGTTTGAGGACCCCTGGCATAGATTATCATAATATTAATTCACTTAGAAAACTTTTTTTTTTTTTTGAGACCAAGTATATTACTCTGTTGTCCAGACTAGTACGTCTTGGCATCAGCCTAGCTCACAGCTACATCAAACTTCTGGGCTCAAGAGATCCTCCTGCCTTAGCCTCCTGAAACCTAGGACTACAGGGGCCTGCCACAATCCGCAGCTAGATTTTCTGTTTTTAGTAGAGACAAGGTCTTATTCTTCCTCAGGCTGGTCTCAAACTCCAGAGCTTCAGTGATCCTCCTGCCTTAACCTCTCAGAGTGCTAGGATTACCTGCATGAGCCACCCACCACACCAGGCCTAGACACATTAATGGATGGTAAAGTTTGATGAGATACAGAACATTTGCATGGTCTCAAAGTATCTTCCCACATTACACTTACTGAGTTAGGAAAAAGTAACTTCATTGTAGTGAAAACTAGCAGACACTACTTTAATCAAATGTTCAAAATGCAATAAATCAATCATTTACCACCTGATAGGTGCAATCACATAACCTAACTTCTGTGATATTCCTGCCAAAGGCATTTGATCAGAGGAAATATCAGAGAAACACAAATTGAAAGACATTCTCTAAATAACTGGCTTAAAATCTTTCAAAGTGTCCCAGTCACGAGAGAAAAGAAGCCAGAAAGAAGGTTTAAGGAGATTAAAAATAAGGGCATGGAGATACAACCTTACATCAGGGGTGGCTATGTGGACATGTGGCCTGTGTAGTGGCACAGGACCCTGCACTGGGAAAAGCCCCATGCTTGACAGTCTGCCACTGTCCTCTCAATTCTTAGTAGATTTTGAACAGGTCCACATTCATTTTGAATTGGGGCCCAGGCAGTGTAACCTGTCCTGCTCAGATCAGGACATTTTGGGGACAATTGACAAAAGTCGAATAGTATCTATAATTTAGATGACAGAAATGTCATGCTATTTCTTCATTTTGATGGTTATGTTGAGGTTAGGTGAGAGAGAAATAAAGAGACTGCCTTTGTCTGTAAGAAAAACACATCAAATTGTTTGGGTACAGGCAAAACATGAGCAAGTAACTTTCAAGTGATTTGGGAAGAATATTCATTGCACTATCAGTAGACTCTTCATAGTTGCCCACCTCCCTACACTGACCACCTCCTTAATTTGACCTAATTTTCCCAGGCCAGGCAGGTACCATATGTACATATCAGTACCATAGGCCTAATTCCTTATGTTGACCATCTCTGTATGTCTCAGTTTGTTACAGTCCCTTGGGTGGTCAACAGAAGATTTCCTGTAATTACAACTTTTCTATAAGTTTGAAATTGTTTCAGAATAAATAGAAAAAGTAATTCATCTAAGCCTCTGTAACATGGAGAATTGAAGAATTAAAACAATGTGAATATGAGTGGATGAATCTCAAAAGCATTCTACTGAATAAAAAAAAAATTCTGTAAAGGTTACATACAGTGCATATTACTTACAAAATATTCCGTTAGTCATAAAGTCAGATCATTGGCCATTTAAGGTTAGAGTTGGGAGAAGGTGTAATTATGAAGGGGTAACACAGGAAATTTATCTCTGTGTGATAAAACACCAATTCTGGCTGACCCAGAATTTTTGATGTAGGAAGTGGTTAGGGCAAAAAGATGGTTAGACAATTGATAGGAGGAGCAAAAGTGAGGGTGAGGGTTACCTAGAAGCTGCATTTGAGTGGGAGGGAGCACACTGATCTGACTCAAGTTCTTTGGTTATTGGGTAAACAAACCCCTGTTGGACTTTGTTGGAAGGGGGATAGAAAGGGGGACCGGTCAAGCCTGTGAAGCTGCTTTATACGATCTCCATTAATTTATAAACGTTTAGAAATAAATTTAATGAAAAGTCAACCATCATTTTATTTTTAAAAATTTCTATACGGGAAAAATGTGATTATAATGTTTATTATTATTCCCCATTTTGAAAAAAAAATTCTCCTTTGCAAAAAGATGGGGTTGACCCTTTCTTATCTAGTGAGTGAACACAGGAAATCATAGAAAGAGATGTTTTCATGCTCATAAACAGTGTAGAATCCCACAAAGGAGTGAATGTTGATGAAGGCAGTTTCCCGGTCCACGGTCCACTCCATTTCACTGAGTTTTAGACTTCACTCAGGGTCCCTGACCTTCCTTTTCTTAGAGCATTGACTTTAGAAAACTTGGAATCCTTAAGTTCTTTCTCTGCCCCTTTGAGATGCAAATTATTTAAAAAGCTTCTAGCCAGTTTTAGAACTCAGGAATAACTTTCTGAAGGACCTCAGGGCCATCCTTTTGAAATGTAATCATCAAGGAAGATAAAACCCTGATCTCTCTCTTTCATTGGGAAGGTGGGAGCCTTACTTTGCCTTTGTTCCAAGTTGTAAAATTACCTTTTACTTTTGTCCTTTAGGTAAGGCCAATTAGTAAACTCAAATGGCCTCTAGTCCAACTCTTCAAAACTCTCCACCTTTCCTTCTGGGGCAAGGGGTAGGTGGCTGAATATACCGACTTACCCTTTTGCTGACAACAGTTTGTAAATAAAATTTATTTCTCTCTGCTCTTCTTTAGCACTATCACTTTTCTTTAAAAAAAATGTTGGAAACTGATGAAGAATCTCAGTTTACATATTTTTTTAATCTGAGGGATATTTCCAGGATTCTCAAAAGATACATGTTATTTATTTTTATGTCATGTAAAGGCACGAATGATAAATGGATCATCCAAAGTTGTTACAAGTTTAGTCAAGTTGTACTTAAAATTCATGGAGATTATATATCAGTCTTCACAAAATGTCTATACATATTAGTAACTTCAAATTACTATGAAGTAATTGAGGATAACATGAAGAACCTCTTACAAATATGTTTTAAATTATTTTAAAATTTTACATGATAAGCTTTTTATTTTTTCAGAAAAAGGACTTACCCTTTTATAGAATGACAAAAAACAGGTAGCAATTGCCCCTGCAAATGCTAAGTTTAGAAATAAGCAATTCAAAGCAAATTAAATACCTATAAAAAAGGGAAGGGAGAGTTAATTGACTAAGTCTGTTGCTAAGGTAACTCTCAGGAAGGACTGTATGATCTGTTAGAAATCTTTTTTTGTTTCTGGAACTGAGGATAAAAAAATAAGGAAAAATAGGATACAGAGGACGATAGCTTGAGAACGTCTTGGACAGGTGTCCTCAAACTACAGCCGGCCTAGGACATTTATCCAGCCTGCTGGGTGTTTCTGCTGCCACTGCTGTCCTGCTTAGCAGCCAACTCTACCCGGGGCCCACAGTCCGGCCCTCCAGTGATCTGAGGACAGTGAACTGGCCCCCTGTTTAAAAACTTTGAGGACCCCTGGTTCTTAGACATTAGATAGGCAACTCTGTGGAAGGATGTTAGTTATTCGTTGGATTCAGATTGCCAAGGCTGAACCGGAAAACATTTAACTTACTCAAGTTTCAGCCTAAATACTTGACTTAAATGATTGGCAGAAATGTAAACTAGTCCCTTAATCCATGGCCTGCCAGGTAAATATGTTGCTGTCAGGTAGCCTGGAGTTTTGTTCAGTTTGGTCATCATGAAAAGCTTTTCTCACCCACAAAATTTAAGTGGGGAAGGTTTAGCACAAACCTAGAGCCTAGAATTTTATCAATACCTCAACATGTGGAAGGTAAGATTTGAAATCACTTTTCTCAGAGCAGAAAAGAAAGTCAACACTATGCAATTTTATTTTATTTTATTTTTTTTTTTGAGACAGGAGCCTCAAGCTATCCCCCTGGGTAGAGTGCCGTAGCATCACAGCTCACAGCAACCTCCAATTCCTGGGCTCAAGTGAGTCTCCTGCCTCAGTCTCCCGAGTAGCTGGGACCACAGGCACCCGCCACAATGCTGGGCTATTTTTTGGTTGCAACTGTCATTGTTGTTTAGTGGGCCAGGCTGGATTCGAACCCACCGCTTGTGTGTACATAGCTGGTGCCTTAGCCACTTGAGCCACAGGCGCTGAGCCAAGACTATGCAATTTTTAACATCCGTTAAGCTTAGAGGGCAACAGTATCTATATTAGCTTATTAGTTGTATTTATTTAAATTGTTTTCCTCAATTCTACAATTCTCAAACTTTAGCATGAAGCCATTCACCTGGAGCCTTGCTGAGCTCCACCTCTATAATTACTGTTCATATAGGTCTGGGTTGGAGAGCCTGAGAATTTGCATTTCTAACAGGTTCCTTCATAATGCTGGTGGTGTCACCTTGACAGTCACATCTGAGAAAGAGAACCTTAATGGTATTTTGATTTGGCTTGTGAAATAAATGCGGAATAGAGTGTTAGTGAATATTTGTATAACAATGAATTGTGTATCAAAACAAAAGAGCAAAAGGAGCACATTATTCTCTCATATTTTATTAATAGTCAGAGCAGAAATTCATATTTAAACTTTAGACCATCCCAATATTCCACTTTCCATTTGTTGGAAAATTCTACCAATGTAGGGAAGAAAAAAAATCAACCTATTGGGCTCGCTTTTCAAATCATCTCTTTCTAGTAACAACAAATTTCAGCACAGAGTGTTAGGAAACCTATCTAAAAGCCACTGTACTTTATAAATTTCAGATTAATATCACTTCTACAAAATACCCTGGTGAAAAGAGTGTCATAAAGAATATCTAGTTCACTGTTATTTTCTAGAAATACAGAGCTAGCAGCTTCCATTTTTAGGCAAAAAAAAAAAAAAAAAGGAATGGGCTCTTGCTTCTTGTGTTTTCCTTTGGAATTCTTTTGGGTAAATAATGTTTACTATGAAAATTTAAAAGATCATATGAAGCATCTGAAAAATCGGGAAACTGTTGAAAAAACTAAATTTTACTAGTTAGAGATAACAATTAGCAACATTTTAGTGATTTCATTTCAGGCTTCTTATTTATAATTTTTACATGTTCAGATGATAGTAAATACTCAATTTAAATTTTCATTTTTGCTTCGTAATTAGAGTAAATATTTACTCATGACTAAATATTTATGAAAAAATGATCTTTAGTAACTATGTGAACATTCTCCACAGAGACATAATTACTTGATCTTTCTTCTGTTTGTCGAGGTAACTTTAAAATTATCACATTGGATGCCTAGCACTAGTCTCTAAAATAGATGAGCTGCTTTTCCTACCAGAAAATCAGGGCTCTTGTTACTTGTGGCAACGCTAATCCCTACAAATACATTGCTGATGAGCTACTTTTTTTTTTTCTGCCAATAAGAGTCTATAACCCATTTACATCACTGTTACTGATACATGGTAGCAGGTAGGACTCTAGCAACTTAATGTAGTCCAGGAAGATTTTATTAAAGGCCTCTGCAGAGAGGAATTAAATAAAACTTAAAGCATTGCCACCCATACCTATAAGATTGGTGGTTTAGACTGGCATAGAAACAGTAAAAGTAACAATTTAGGAAATAGTTTTTATACTTAATTTCTAGATGATGAACACAGGAAAGAGGGTCCCTCAATGAAGGGTAGCTATAGTAAATGCCAGAAGCCCATTTAAGCCATTTAGAATGCTGGTAAGGAGTCAAAATGAAATTTCCCATGATTCTGGTTGGGGTCATCAGGTACAGAAAAAGGTAGCTCAGAATCCAAGTGCATTGTAGTTACTACTCTATGTGTTGCTCATGGATCATTATCACTCTTCTACAAGCCAGTGCCTGGAGAAATAACTAAAACTTTCCTCTTTGGGTTATTGCTGGGTCTAGTTATTTATTTTTTAGAGTAGGAACTTTACCAGTTGCATATAAACATTTATTAAGTGCAATAGTTACTTATTTATATATGTGTTCCCCTGTGTTTGAGCCATCCTGAACATTTAATTAATGCATTAACATCTTAAATGAAAGTTAAAAATAATCTAAAAGTCAAATCAATGCTTTGCAGTTTCTCAAACCTTTCAGGTACAGGCCCACCTTCAGGCCTTTGTAATGACAATTCTCTTCATTATGACGTTCTTCTTCCTCTCTTGTCAGGTCCCTCCAGTGTTACATTTACCCCTGCGCTGATAACCACATTTAAAACTTCAGGGATCCTACACACACACACACATCACAGAGCCATTCCTATTCTCCTTTTCTTGCAGAGCTTTCACCATTATATGTGTGGTCATCTGACCAGCCATGTATTTACTTTAATTGCCCTCCTCAGTTTCCTTCTAGAATGTAAATCTTATGAAGGCATGGAGTTTATTTTTATCATCTGATATATTCACAATGACTAAAAAAAATACTTGACACGTGGTCGATGGTCAACAGAAATTTGTAAAATGTGTGTATGGTTGAACGTATTATGCCATTTCACAAACCATGCTGTTGGGAATGAAATGAGATGCAGTATTAAACACTGAGGTAAGTCAGTAAATACTGCAACATGAAACAGTATAGTAGAATTGTTGAACTTCAATAAAACCACAATGGAGTGAATTCTATTAACTACACATAGCTGAGAGTTTTAAGAATTCTTTAGAGAGGAATGATTACCATTAATATTGGAACCATACTTATTTATATATGTTTTTCAGTATATATTGATTTTTTAGTTCATGGTTTAATAAACCACACGGGTTATTTTCTCGTGTAGGTATAGTCATTCTCGGTTATTCCTGAGTTTTTCCTTTTTTTGTATAAAATGTTAAGTTAAATGACCTTTGAGAAATTGTTCAAAAAAGACAAATGAGGCTCACCGCCTGTGGCTCAAGTGGCTAAGGTGCCAGCCACATACAACTGAGCTGGCGAGTTGGAGTCCAGCCTGGGCCCACCAAACAATGATGGCTGCAACCAAAAAATAGCCGGGCATTGGGTGGGCGCCTGTAGTCCCAATTACTTAGGAGGTGGAGGCAGGAGACTCGCTTGATCCCAGGAGTTGGAGGTTGCTGTGAGCTGTGATGCCATGGCACTCTACCCAGGGCGACAGCTTGAGACTCTGTCTCAAAAAAAAAAAAAAATAGACAAATGATTCTTGACTCAACTTAAAGTTGAGATTCTGAGATTTGGATAAATAGTTCCTCTTATAAAATATGGGCTTATTAAAAAAAAATTACAGTACAGGAGATGGAACAAAATGGCTAAATAGAATCTTCCAGTGATCATCCCTCCACAAGAACACAGAATTGGATAACTATCCATGTGAGAAATCACCCTCATGAGAACCAAAACTCAGGTAAGAGGTCATAGTATCTGTTTTTAACATTATATCATGAAAAGAACTGAAGAGTATAGAGAAGAGCCTTGCCTTGCCTACACGACCTGTGTACTTGAGGGAGGGAGACTGAAATGATTGTGAGACTTTGCAGTGAAACTCAGAGCCATTCTGTCACAGGAGAATACAAGCAGAACTGTGTTGGCACCTACAGGGGAACATTTAGACCAGTCTGAACCATGGGTGAATCATTGGCATGAGCTGTAGGAACCTGACTACTGGCTATAGGCCCAACCCAGAATGTAGCCTGGGGCCTATAATAAATTTGAAAGGCAGTCAGGACATTACAGTCCTTGGGCAGGTCCTCCTATTCTGCTGGGCTCAGAGTCAGTGGACTTATGATGCAGGTGACCCTGTAAAACACTAGAGTTGATGACTAAACCAGTACCTATGTCACCCCTCTCCCAAGTCCAGAGACTCCAGCTCCAGAAGAATCTTCTTCTGTTTGGAGAAAAGAAAGAAAAGAGTATAGATGACTTTGTCTTGAAACTCAAATAACTCAAATACAATAAAATAAAGTGAGATATCTGAAACCCTTGATTCTAGGCCTTACCTCTTGGACATTTCTAGACTAATCCTAGACCAGAAAGACCAACTACCCTGAAGAAAAAGACCCAGTCACAGCAGGATTCATCACCAGCTGACTAAAGAAAGAGCCCTTGAGACTTGAATAACCATCAGTGGTAGCCAGGCAGTAGTAGCCATGGACCTTGGGTGAGACTGTTGGCTTCATGGGTGGCCAGGTGCAGTAAGAGCTGTGCTGGTCTTGGGGGAGTGCTTGTATTAGCCTCTCCCTCTTCAACTCCAGGAAGCCAAGCACAGAGAGTGAGATTCCTTCTGTTTGGAGGTAAGTGAGGGAAGAGTGACAGACGGCCTGATAATCTAGAGAATTTTCCTGTACTTTACCCAAGTCAACCAAGGTGGTGCTTACGGGACCTGCAAGAGTTGCAGCATTTCTAAAGTTGGAGCTCCCCCTGGTGTTGATACAGCTGCAGTGACCAAAAACTTGGATCTCACACTCAATTTCCTTTGAATACCTGGAAAGTCTTCTCAAGAAGGATGGGTACAAACGAAAGCAAACTGAAGATAATAGAATAATTACTTGACTGTTCAATGCCTACATATCAACAAATAGCAAGAACATCCAGGAAAACATGACCTCAACAAATGAACGTATAAGCACCCAGAGTGATATGTGTCTTTCAGATAGAGAATTCAAAATAGCTGTTCTGAAGATCCTCACAGAACTTCAGGACAACGGAGACAAGAAATTCAGAATCCTAGAAGAGAAATATAGAAAGGTTTTAAATAGTAAAAAAAAATTCTAAAGTTTATATGGTGCTACAAAATACTGAGAATAACTAGAGTCATTCCGAGCAAAAAGAACAAAGCTGGAGGAATCACATTACCTGGCTTCAAATTAGACTACAGAGCTATAAGTAACCAAAATATCATGGTACTAATGCAAAAACAGATACATAGACCAATGAACCAGAATAGAGAAATTAGAACATAAATAGTGACCTATTTTTGCCAAGAACATATGCTGGTGGAAGGACAGTCTCTTCAATAAATGGTGATAGAAAAACTGGACAACCATACTAGGAAGAATAAAATAGACTTCTATCTCTTGCAACATATGAAAACCAACTAACAGTATATAAAAGACATAACTGTAAAATTGGAAACGAAGAAACTCCTAAAAAAGAACATTTGGGAAATTCTCTAAGACATGGGCCTGGGCAATGATTTCTAGAGTAATACTCGATAAGCACAGGTAACCAAAGGAGAAGTTGACCAATTGGATCACATCAAGCTTTAAACCTTCTGCACAGGAAAGAACACAATCAGCAACATGAAGAGACAACCCACACGGTGTGGGAGAAAATATTTGCGAACTACCGTTGACAAGGACTAACAGCTAGAATGTATAATGACCTCAAACACTCAATAAGAAAAAAGAATCAAATAATCTAAATAAAAAATAGGTTAAAGATCTGAATAGACATTTTTTAAAAGAAGACATACAAATGCCTAAAAAGCATGTGTAACAATGAGCAACATCATTAGGTATCAGAGAAATTGCAAATCAAAAATAATATATACTGAGATCTAATTTTATCCAAGTGAAAATTACTTTTATCAAAGGCAGGCAATAACAGATGCTTACAAGGATATGGACAAAAGGGAGCTCCTTACACTGCCGGTAGAAATGTAAATTAGTGTAACTACTATGGAGAACAGTATAGAGGCTCCTCCAATAAAGTAGAAAGCTAACTATCATATGACACAGCAATCCCACTGCTAGTTAGACATCCAAAAGGAAAATCAGTGGATTGAAAAGGTATTTGCACTCCTCTATTTACTGCAGCACTATTCAAAATAGCCAAGATATGGAATCACCTATGTGTCCATCTGTGGAATAATGGATAAATAAAACATGGTCCTTATACACAATGGGATAATATTCAGCCACAAATGAATGAAATTTTGTCTTGTGCAACAACATGGATGGAACAGGAAAACATTATATCAAGTAAAATTAGCCAAGAACAGAAAGACAAATTGTGCATGTTCTCATCATATGTGAGGGATAAAAATTAAAATAATTCATCTTATTGAGATAGAGAGTAGAATGATAGTTGCCAATGTCTGGGTAGGGGGATGAGAAGTGGGGGATAAGTTTAACTACAAGTTCAATACACTGAGTTAGATGTTTAGAGTGAATAAACAATATTTGATAGCAGAATGAAATGACTATAGGCAAAAATAAGTTGTGGTATACTATGACATAACTAAAAGAGTGGAATTGGAATGTTATTAACACAGAAACATAATACATGCTTGAGGTGATGAATGCCCCAATTACTCTGATTTGATTATTGTACATTGTATACCTGTATCAAAATATCACATGCACCCCATAAATATATACAACTATGATGTACACACAATGATTAAAAACAAACAAAAAAAATGATACTATCAAAAAGTATAGGTACCTTCCACTTAATAAAATAATTTCTATTAAAAAATTATAACCCCTGTACAACTGATTCTGTCTAACAGGATGACATTTGACAGTAGAGTCTAGCCAAAAGTTCAGGTAAGGATACAATTGTCTATATCAAACTTATACCTCCTTTTCTGAAATACACTTTTCTGGAATATCTCTAATCTCCTACCTTGTTCAAAATAATTAAATGTTTAAATACATACAAGATTGTGTATGGTCTTACAGCTTAATGCCAACTAACATTTTATCTACTCAAAACTTATTTATCAGAAGCAGAATTTTAGAATATATTTCAAGTTCTGGCACTAACATTGTGACTTTAGTTGAATTTCTTGAACTCCCTGGACTTTGGTTTATTGATCTATAAAAAAAGATAAATAGATTACATAGAAGATGTCTGAGTCTCTTACAGTTCCAAAGCCTTGTTTCATACAAATAAAATGCTTTTTAGTAAGTCCTAACTCCTGAAGTTATGCTTAAAATGGGAAGTGATTAATATTGATAGATATTCATGAAATTATGTCTAAGAAATATTTTATAATGATGTTTTATTGGCATTGTGATCTTAGAGGCTGACATCCGCAAATTATCAGCCACAAGCACAGCAGCCAGTGTCACTTTGTTCCCTCTCCTGAAATCCGTGGGACCCAAGGTCTTTTCTCTTAGTCTTCATATCACCAGCCGTTGTTGCCTGGCGGGCCTAATGCCTAAGAGAGCTTCCCAAGATGACTATCCTTTATTTGTTCTGTAATAAAGACATATTTTGTATCCCTTTTTAAATTGACTATAGTATTTTTTTGACAACATGTTACCAATGAAAAGTGAGTTAACTGAAAATGTATAAAGAGAGAAAATTTGATTATTTCTATAACTTTTACAGCAACTTGGAGGGAGGACAACTAAGTAAAATAATTTGTATCATTTCTTAGACACTTAATAACTTGAGACAACTTATACAGATATTTTTCAACCTTAGTTTTACCTTTTTATGTTAAAAATAATACCCAATTTGGAGTCAACATTCAGCAATGGTCTCTACAGAACGTTTTAGCCATGATTTAAAAAAAATAAGTTATTAAATTTTAAAAAATAACAAGACTGAGCTTAAGTATGAGATAAAAATTGAGAGGAATGACAAAATGGAACAGAATTATAAAAAGTGAGGGATAGAGTCATTCATTGGACTCCAGCAGTGAGCAATAGCAGTCACAAGTTCAGTAATTGAAGGGCAAAGGGGATTAAAATTCTTGTCTAAGAGGTGGGGATTGGGAGCATGGTTCCTGCTTTTGCACTCGGAAGCTATCAAGAGTGTAACTAAATTACATTCTGTCACTATAAATAGATCTGGCACAATTCTAATAGCCCCACAGAGTCAGTAACCCCAGAGAGCTATGTGGAAATTGGGAAAGAACTATGCCACAATATTATGTTCATAGGGAGAAAAGAAAACAACAAATTGGTCTGAAAATAAAAATTCAAATTGAGGGGTGAAGCAAGATAGCAACTAGAAACATCTCCTTAGCCACTGGCAGCTAGGCAGGTGAAAGGAAACTTCAACCACCTCTTGCTGGGGGAACCCACCCAGGGACATCATTCTGAGAGCACAGTGAAGCAGTGGTGGACCATAGAAGCACACCAGGAAGTCTGGAGCTCAGGAAAACCAGCACAGAAAGTGAATGCTTGGAAATGAGTGGGGACCAGCTGGCCAGCCTGCCTGGAGGGCTGGGTAAAGAAAAGTGCTGTCCTGAAGTTTTTTAATTTTGGGTTAAACCTGCTCACTGGAACAGCCTTGGAAGACTTAAATTAGTTGACCCAATCTCCTCTGCTCCTAGGAGACTGGATTCTATTCCTAACTATTCACACCAAAACAATCTGGTGTCCAGGAAATATACTGCTAGATAGTTATATGTATAATTATATATATAATTATGTATATACAGTTATATGTATGATTACATATATAATTATGTATGTATATATAGTTATACATATAATTACATATAATACATAATTATATATTTATATATATATAGTTATACACATTTTGGGGGGGTTGTTTCCTTGTTAGTTGTATTTTAATTTTTACTTTATTCAAAAGCAATAGCTCCATCCTTTTTCTTATGGTTTTTAAGCCCCTTTTATTCTCTTTTATATTTCTCCATTTTTCTCTTTTTTGGTAGAAATTTTTCTACTTTTCTCATCTTTCCCACATAAATTTCTTCTACAGTAACAAAAATGTCTCTTTCTTTCTTTAACTAATAGTGTAATTGTATTTTTAATTTTCTTTATCTATTTTTATTTCTTTTCTCTGAGTGTTTGGGAGACATGGCACTGATCTGGATCAAGGAAGTCAAGAGCTCATGGTAGGGTGTCCTTCTAGCTTTGGCCTTTGGAAAGACAGTATTGGCATGTTCCCACTGGGACATGCTGCACAATTCTTAAATTTTAATTTTTGTTTAATTTTTCACTGTTCCATATTTCATGGAGGTGGAATCTTTCTTTTGCGAGGCAAGTGAGGACCTCCTGACTTTGAGGGATGCACCCCACCCAGCCCCGCAAAGTCCTAGAGTTGCAGGTGTGGCCATAGCACCCTGGCAAACAACACCATTTCTCCTGTTGGAGAAATTTCTCTTCCTCTTCTTTTACCCTGTACCTCTTTTGTTTCTTTCTCTGTTAATTTTCCATTATTGCTCTTTATTCTTCTCTTCCTTTTGGCCTTGTACCAAAAGGATACCTCAATACCCTAGCTCTTGGATAGAGTAATTTAAAGTGAAGGAAGTAGGGTAAGGAAGAGAAAAAGAAGAAAACTACATGAGGAGGAAAAACTACATGAGGATTTTTCTGACAACACAAAAAATCAAAACAGAGCAACCAACCTCCAAGGAACCATGAGGCAGTTGCCACAGTGTATTCCACCTACAAAGAATTTATGGAAATGACAGAAAGTAAAATTTAAAATGTGGATGGCAAAGTCAATAAAACTTTGACTTTGCCAAAGTCAAAGTTTGGAGCTCCTGAGAAAGTGAAAAACAGAACCAAAAAATGGATGAAAAGTATGAAGAACATAGAAAGAACGTAGCAGAACTTAAGGACTTGACAAAGTCAATCAGAAAACGAAAAGATGCAGTAGAAAGTATCAATAACAGATGAGAACATGGAAAAAAAGTATCTTAGAGCTAAAGGATAAAGCTTTTGAGCTAAATTAGGCATAAAAGAAGAGAGAGGCATAAAAAGGCATAAAAGAAGAGAGAGAAAGCAAAACATTTGCTCAAAGAATTATAGGACTTAATAAAGTGTCTATTCTACCCAAAGCAATCTACAGATTCAATTCAATCCCCATTAAAATACCAACATTATACTTTGAAGAACTGGAAAAAAAAATAGTTTTTCATTTTTCATGGAAGAAGAAAAAATACAGTATATCCAAGGCAACTCTTAGAAATAAAAACAAAATTGGAAGTGTGACTATATTATAAGTGTACAGTGATGAAATAGGAATGATATTGGCACAAAAATAGACACAGACATATGGAACAAAATAGAAAACCAAGAGATGAAACCAGTCTTTACTTGCCATCTGATCTTTGATAAACCAAACAAAGGCGTACAGTGGAGAAAAGAATCCCCATTCAACAAATGATGCTGGGAGAACTGAATAACCACATGTAAAAGACTGAAACTGTACCCACACTATTAACCACTTACAAAAATTGACTCAAGATGGATAAAAGTTTTAAATCTATGGCAGACACAATTAAAATTCTACAAAAAAGTGTGGGAAAAACTATTAAAGATATAAGCCAGGGAAATGATTTTATGAAGACTTCAGTGGCAGTTGCAGCACCAACAACAATGAACAAATGGAACTTAAACTGAAAAGCTTCTGCACAGGTAAGGACACAATGAGTAAAGCAGAAAGACAACTTTTAGGATGAGAAAAGATATTTTCATTTTATGAATCTGTCAAAATTTGATAACTAGGATCTATAGAGAACCCAAATTAATCAACAAAAAAGAGAAATCAATCCCATCTATCACTGGGCAAGAGACATGAACTGAACTTTCTCCAAGGAAGATTGATGAATGGCTAATAAACATATGAAACATGAAAAAATGCTCATAATCTCTAATCTTCAGAAAAATGTAAATCAAAACCACCCTGAGATATCACCTAACTCCAGTAAGATTAGCCCAAATCACAAAGTCACAAAGTTACAGATGCTGGCATGGATGTGGAGAGATGGGAATAGTTCTACACTGTTGGTGGGACTGCAAGCTCATACAGTCTTTTTGGAAAGAATTATGGAACATCCCTAAAGAACTCACACACCTCCCAATTGACCCCAGAATCCCACTATGAGGCATCTACCCAGAAGAAAAAAAATCATTCTGTCGTAAAGACATATGCACTAGGTTGTTTATCACAAGCCAATTTGCAATCATCAGTTTTGGACAAATCTAAATCCAACTCAGGAATGGATTAACAATTTGTAGTATACACATACCATGGAATACTATTCTGCAATAAAAACATCTTTTAAATAAACCTGGATGGAGTTGAAATACATTTCTCTTAGTAAAGTATCACAAGAATGGAAAAGCAAATATCCAATGTACTCAATACTAATATGAAGCCAGCAGACATTCTAATTCATGCCCACAGTGAGAAAAACTCATTTTAATTCAAGCTGGGAGGAGGGAATGAGGGAGGGGGGAAAGCAGAGGAGTGTGGGTTTGGGGTGCTCCCACTTAATAGGCATAATGTAAGGGGGTATGGTACACCTTTTCAGTGTAGGACAGAACTACAAGAGGGAATCTACCTAACATACTCAAATATTATGACCTGGTCATTTGTACCTCACGTTAACCTGACATTAAAATAAAGAATTCAAGCTATATTAAGAAGACCAATCCATGAAGACAGTCAACAAAATCAATAATTGGACCAGTATGTACAGGTTGTCAAAGGACATAATCTAAGAAGATAGAGAAATTATAAAATAAACAAAGATGGAGAAATAAAAAGACAGAATGAATATAAAAATGAATTGATGAGAAAAAGTATGCAATATAATTTAAGAGAAAACTTTCAAATCAAGAAAAATCATAGTCATTAAAATAAAAGGTAAAAGGAGATATAACAAACTTTTGATAGCATAAACAGGAAATTAGTGAATGGAAAGAGGATATGGACAGATTCACTAAGACAAAAAGACTAAAATAAAGTAAAAGAGCACTTAAGGCATTGGGTACAGATGAAAATGCAGCATTTATTTGGCTGATGATAAGCTTCTTAACCATCTACTATAGTAACCAAGAGAGAATGGATAATATCTTCAAAAATACAAAGTGAAAATAACTATTTGCCGGAAATTTATGTATAGCCAAATAAAGCTTGCAAAGGTAGAGTTATTTTCAGACATGCAAAAGTCTAATAAATCTTACTGCCCAGTGAAACCCAGAAAAAATAATATATACATTTCAGAAATAAATGAGAAATCAGGAAGGTTAGAAAACAAGTTATAATATCAGGAAAACTGATGCTATATTCACTACAAGTAATAAATATATGCATTAAAGTAAAGAATAAAACTAAAATAATTGTAGTAAGATTGTAAAGGTTGAGCTCAGGAAGAGCTTAGACGTACTTACTGGTAAATGTAAATTGTCTTTTTCAAAATTAGAGTTAAATGCGTATCTTTAAAAGTAAGGGAAACACTAAGTAGAAATCAGTCAAAAGCCTTCAAATCTGCAAAAGGATACAAGGGAATATAAATAAGTGTATCAATCCTTAAAATGGAGAGGAAAGAAGAAAGAAAAGTACAAGAAAAATAATTTTAAAACACATCATAATGTTAATACTAACTTTATATAAAAGGTCACAATAAACGTGCAAAGACTAATTCCAACTTATAAAAGAGCTTATTACAACGATACTGATAATGATCATGTTATTGTAACGAGCGATTGAAATAAGCAAAACCATTTAAATAGTGTCTGCTATGTAGTAGATACTCGGTAAAAAAGGAGAAATTATTGCTGTTACTCTTGTTGCTGCTGCTGTTGCTGATGCCAACATTCATAATGGTGAGGTGAGGAAGAGATAGGATTTTAAAAAGTAATAAAAGGAAGAGCCATTTGCAGAAAATCACAGCCTGAACACCATCTAGGACTTCAATCAGTAATAGATGTTGTGGAGTTTTTCTTCTCTGGGTGGTGGCATGGCTGTTGGCTCTCCAAGATGCAGCTCAAGCCAATGGAGATTAACCCAAAGATGCTGAACAAAGCGCTGGCTTGGGCTGGAGGTCGACCGGCAGCGGCTCTTAGCCGCCAAGGACTTGCTGGAGCTGGAGGAGTCTCGGGGCTCCGCGCCAGCGCCTGCCTGCTCGCTACTGCTGCTGTTTCTGCTCACCGCCCAGCATGAGAACTTCAAGAAAATACAAATCTAAGAACTGAAGGGACAAGTAGTTAGTCCTAAAACGTACTTCATGAAGCAGACCATCCGGAACTCGTGTGGTACAATAGGACTTACCCATGCTGTGGCTAACAACCAAGACAAACTGGGATTTGAGGATGGACCAGTCCTGAAATAGTTTCTCTCTGAAACAGAAGATGTCTCCTGATGACAGAGCAAAGTGCTGTGAAAAGAATGAGGCCGTCAGGCAGCCCATGATTCCGTGGCTCGGGAAGGCCAATATCGGGTAGATGACAGAGTGGATTTTCATTTTATTCTGTTTAACAATGTGGACGGCCGTCTCTGAACTTCATGGACGAATGGCTTTTCCAGTGGTGCCTGTTCAGAGAACTGCCTGCTGCAGGATGCAGCCAAGGTCTGGAGAGAATTCACCGAGAGTGAACAGGGTGAAGTCCGCCTCTCTGCTATGGCCCCCTGCAAGAGGAACTTTGCTCTTTTCCCTTCGACGTGAAAATATATAGCTCCCCACGCAGTCTAAAATGCTCCAGTATTTGTGAAACACAGCTGTCCTCCTTCGGTACTGCAGACATGTTCTTCCCTTCAGCCACAGCCAAGCACAAGCAGTCCAGCAAGCCAAGTTGGGTGTGAGCTTCAGATGGTGAAGCATTTCCCCCCATCATATGTCTTGGACCTAAATATCTAATGCTTTAAATGGCTAGCTTGGTTTGTGTCTGTAAGTTAAGGTTTTGGATGTAGTTTGTTGGTCCTTAGAAGAAATAAACCTTTTCTGCTGGTAAGGTTAAAAAACTATATATATATATATATATATATATATGTATGTATTATTGTCATGGCTAATTAAAATATGTTTGTAGTGGTTGTGACCACAAGTGACATGGGCCATCATCATGGTTGATATTTTTAGCAGAGGTGCCAAGGATGGAAACAGTTTCAAAGATTGAAGTGCCTTGGTTTCTGAAAAGAGTGCTGCTCAATGAAGGGTTATAGCAAGGTCAGGGTTAAGTAGCAAGTGGTTGGCAGTTATACATAGTGAACACTGAGGCTGCACTTAATGACCTGTGTTGTCCCATTAAAACACCAATGAAAATGGCAAACTGGGAGTTGAGAAGAGCAGTGACTCTAGTAAAGGCAGCTGAAGGACACTCACTCACTTAAAAGTGGCGTTTGGTTCCTAAAGCTTAACTCACCTTCAAGTCCATTCCAACGCTAGTATTTTCTTCTGGAAGATATTTTTTATAAATATTGAGGAATCTGCCAATTCTGCAAACCAGTTAAACTACAAGCAAAATGTCAAATTGCTTTTGGTCTTTAAATATCTGATTACTAGGAAGAAAATAAATAATTTGAAAATCCTTCTGTGAGATAACATGAAAAGATAATGAAATGTGGAAGACAAGGTCACAGTGTTTAAATTTTGCCTTTAAAGTGGACTCAGGTAGAGAGGGTAATTTATAAGTTTTTATTTTATAACTCTCCTCCAATTATTAAGAATCAAGGTATAGGATGGTGCCTGTGCTGGTTCAAAGGAGTAGGGTGCCAACCCTACATACCAGAGGTGGCAGGTTTAAACCCAGCCCTGGCCAAAAACTGCAAAAAAAAAAAAAAAAAAAAAAATCAAAGTATAAGGTTTGTTTGGTGGCAATGGTGATTTGTGTGTGTCTGTGTTTCTGTGAACGTGTATATGTGTGTGAACTTTTAACAGGCAGGATCCAGCTAGACTGGAAAGGGACTAGACCTACTATTTTTGTTTTTGAAAGCTCCAGATTCTATTTCCAAGCTGCCAGGATTACATTTCTTTGCAAGTATTCAAGTAGTCATCAATACCTCAGTCTCTTGTCAAAACTAACCCCTCCCTTTACTCTTCATGTCACCTGCTGTCATAACTGTGGGCCCCGACAGGCTTTCATTTGTTAGGAGGAAACCTAGGGGTGTACCCATTGAGGGGAAATGGTAAGAAATGTGTAATAATAAAAAGAGAAGCATTAGAATTCTCCAGGCATCCTGGAAAGTAAGGCATTTGGAGAGACGTTGTCCTCAAATCATTTTGTACACCAACCTAATTATAAATATACTGAAAACCTAGGGCAGCAGCAGGCCGTCTTCTCGAGAGCCTTTGGCTATAAGCATCCCCGTGTGTTCCTGGGGTTCAAAAGAGGATGAAAAAACCACGTGTGGGAACCTGTGGAAAGAGTAAGCTTGAGCACTTTGTCTTTGAACACTTAGAGTAAGGACAAGGGCTGGCATGGCAACGTGCATTTTTCCCTGCTTAACTACCTCTTTGCAGCCTGATTGGTGTCTACCGTCTTAATTAGGCTCCTCACTTCGTACAGAAAGTATGGCACAACAGGGCTGCTTCACATTTATGCGGTCTGCCTAGTCCCCTTTGGGTCGTATAAGCTGTTTTTGATAATAAAACTGATTTGTATCCTTTTCGTTTTCTTAACCTTGGCTCTCCAGTGCGCTAGAAGTCTGCAGCAGCGCTCTCCTCACCAGAGGGGCCATCTCTCACTAGCCACACGACTGTTTACGTTTGACGAACCAAAGAGAAAAACAATTGGGATGTAGCTCTCACCATAACCTTATAAAATCCGACAGCCAGATGGTCAAACACATTCAAAGGACTGCAGCGAGGCACACTGAAAAAAATTAACTTATAGGTATGTGTTGTGTGTTTGTGTGTGTATAAGAGAGAGAAGAGAGAGAAGAGAGGAGTATTTTCCATTCAAATAAAAAGCCCAGGTGGCAAAACTCCTCAAAATCAATGAAAACACTGCATGGCAAAAAATCTCCCCCACTTTGTAGTAAGACCAACATACTCTGTAAGTTCTTAGGTGAGAAAAGGAATGAAATGAACTCATTTTTGAGGCATTTTTGTTGTGATCTGAAATATCTTGACATATACTTGACAACTTTGGCTATCTTTGGCTTTGGGGTCATTTTCTTACTTTAATCATTTATGTCATTCAGTGTTTTGCAAGGAAAAGTGACCATAATTTCAGACTGCTCGAGAATACCAGGCCTCTAATGTATATATGAGCAACATTTGCCCCTTTATCTTCTGCAGATTACATCACCTTTTACAGCTGAGAGTAATTTTCAGGAAGCAGCAAAGAGATTGGATCCCCTGTTCATAAAGAATAAATTGTGCCAATTTAAAATTACCCCAATACTTTAAAGTCTGAGTGTAGTGAATTCTTCAAATTTTGTTTTGCCTCACTGTCTGGTTTGAATACACCTTTGTCATACCAAAGAAGAGCTCAGTCACCCTTGACACAGTTTCCAGTTCTACACCACACTCAAATGATTCAAGCTGGTGTTCGCAGATAAGGACTTAGTGGCAACCTTCCTGCCTAGCAGAGTGGGCTATGCACTTTTCCACTGCTTCTGTTAAACCATTCAGGCATCTGTCCACAAACGTGGAGTGACTCACCCCTATTCATGTATTTTGCTAGTTTCCTGGGCACTTCTCTCTATCTTCATGACCTGGAGATCAGCAGCCCTCCCAATTCATTATGCCTTCCTTGTCTAAGTTTTGTAGGTAAAAATCTTTGACCTCTTTCCTGCTGTGGTGCTAAGTTAAATTTGTGCCTTACATTGGAAGAACTAGGAGCTTCCCTGGGCCAGATTTTCCCTGGGATGCTACAGAGAACATAAAGTTGGGTTCCCACTGCCAGAGTAACAATGAAGCAGGTAAATAATAGACACGACCCAGACAAGAGCCACTGGGAATCTATCAATATAAACAAGTTCTCTCTGTGAAAGGTCCCCTGGTCATGGGTCAGAAAACTGGGCATGAGGCCCTCTGCTATGTAAGGTAAGGAAAAGAAATATCCTATGAAAAGTACACTGTAAACATCCTATCAAGCTTTCCTTTATTTTCTGGTAGGGCAGGGCTGTTGGGCACTGAAGTACTGAAGCCCAAAATATAGCTAGGGGCTCTCAAGACAGCGAGCCACTCTCCTTCTAGACAGGTGTTAGACATCTTACCACAAAAAACTAGAGGGCAATAAACAACTAATCATTCCTGTAAGTGCTAAATTATAAAGACAGAAAACAAAAGTGGGCTAAATATAACTGAAGGCAATGTTATATTTTATTCCTCTGTTTCAGAATTTTAGTAAAAAGTAATTCACGGGTTCCCAGGTTTCTATAGGAGGCATCATACTATCCACTTCAGGCATTAATAGCAGAGGATAAAGCCATCTTTCACAATAAAGTTCATTGGATGTTTTAAATTAATGCTTTAAAAATGACTGGAATGTTTTAGAGTACCATATAGTGATGAGATGTTGTGATTAAGTGTTTATGGAGGCTGTATTTATACATTTATATCAGGTCCTATGAGCAAAAATAAATTGGACTAGGTGGAAAAGGAGTAATGAGATAGAACTGAACAGTCAGTTTTAATGAGAGAGAGGAACTAGAATAGCAAACTAGTTCTATGGGAGTTCCCATGAATGATTTGGTTGGTTATAATAGAATGTCCTGGCAAAGGCTATGGCTGGTTTTCTGGTTTCTCTTTGAACTTACTGAGGAAAGTTGCCTTCCTGTGTGCGTATGTATTTACACACATGCACCTGACCAAGTCTCTGAACACCAGAAGGCAGATATTCCTCTGCTTCTGACTCACTTCCTGACCTTTGTTTATGTATGTATGTATTTATTTTTTATTTCAGATTGATGTGAGGGTACAGACAACCAAATCACAGTATTTGAATTTGTTGGGTAGAGTCCCTCTTGTAGCTATGTCCTGCCCCTAAAAGGTGTGCCCTACACCCCTATGATCTAATTCACACCTACCTAAAAGAAAAACTTATTTCAATTCAAGTTGAGGGGAGAGGGAACCAGGCAGTGGGGAGCAGCAATGTTCTTCCCTGAATGGGCACGATGTATTCCTGACGTTTAAGCTGTCCTGTAGCTATAATGGATCTGCCATGGTTTCATGATGCTTAGCATTGTGTCTACAATCTTTTGCCTATCTTGATGTATGTAAATTGACAATATGGGGGGATGCTGACTGTTAGAGACAGCAGAACAGTAGAATGAAGGGATGAGAGCACAAATTTGGAGCCAGACTTTCTTGGGTTGAATTCTAATTCTGATAATTTCTAGCTGTGAGAACGTGGGACAATTACTTTACTTCTCTTTCCCTCAAGTTTCTCCTCTTAAAAGCGTTATGATAGTTGTAGCTTTCTTAAGACTGCTGTGAGGGTTAAATGGTAATCTATATAATTGTCACATAGTAGGAACTATGTAAGTTAGCTTTTCTTATTTTTCAAATGACCTGGTAGACCGTATTTCCAAATTGCAATGGAATACATCATGGCATCCATGAGGAAAGCAAGATATTCAGACAATAAAAAGTGAAGAAGTCTGGGCCAAAGCCATGACTTTCTAGGTCAAAGAGATTATTTCATTCACCTTTTCACTGTATGTGTACCTACCTCTGGAATATTGCTTACTTCTCAAAATCACTTAAAATTATTACAGTAATTACTGCCTTTAAAAAATGGAAATCGGGAAAAAAAATGGAAATGGGTGCCTTTATAGATAGCACACATACTGCCTTTGGAGAAGAAAAATGACAATTTCATATGATTATTTAAAAATTATATTTCAATTTTAAATAAGATATTAGTATGTACATATTTATATCTAAACCCAGCAAAGAGAACTTTTTACAACCAAACCTGAATTTGACATTTGGAGTTACTCTGTGTCTAAAAATGTTATCAGAAGTTGGATGGATATTGTAAAGAACAAAGAGAATGATATTTATTTACATCAAGAATCTAACTATAAAAATAATTTAGAGTTTCTGGGTGGTGCCTGTGGCTCAAAGGGGTAGGGCGCTGGCCCCATATGCCAGAGGTGGTGGGTTCAAACCCAGCCCTGGCCCAAAACTCCAAAAAATAAATAGTAATAATTTAGAATTTTGAAAATATCTATTAAGGTATCCTTACTGCAGGATGTTTTAATATTTGATGCTGGAACAGTGCCCAAAGTAATTTTTCTTAGCAAAGGATCATGGACATATATGTGAGTCTTTGGGCATCTGATGAGAAAAAGAATGTGGAATAATTGTAAGCCATAAGATATCCAGTCAAACCAACTGACCATCTGCTGAAGTCTGTGGTGGAAGTTGACTTAAGAACAGCACTTATACAAGTAAAACTAAGAGGGTAAAAAGTAGAATTCTGAAACATGGCAAAGAAAACATGAGGAAACAAAGTAGAAATGAGAATCTAAATCACTCATCAAAATTCCTAATTATTCCTAATACTTTAAGGTATTTCAGTCTATCCATAAGGATGAAATTTCGGCTGCAGGAATGCAGTTTTTACATAGAAAGTCAAACATATATTTTCTATGATGCAGACTGCCAACAGAAGATTAAAGCTAACATGGCCAAAATTATAAATGAAAGATTTAAAAAAAAATTTTTTTTTGGTTAATTGTGTAGGATTTATTGAAGGTACAAAGAATTAGGTTACACTGATTGCATGTGTTAGGTAAAGTTCCTCTTGTAATTGTGTCCCACCCCTAAGAAGTGTGCCATACACTGTAACCTACCATCTTCCACTCTCCTCCCTTCTCCCTGCTCCCTCGTTGCCTTCCCTACTGACGCTCTTGCATTAGATCATCTACGTACGTACGGACTTCATATTAGAATTGAGTACATTGGATTGTTGCTTCTCCATTCTTGTGATGCTAACACACTAAGAAAAATGTGTTAACTCAAACCAGGTTAATACAAAAGATGTAAAGTCTCCATCTTTTTTAATGGCTGAATAGTATTCCATGTTATATATATACCACAGCTTGTTAATTCATTCCTGGGTTGGTAGGAATTTAGGCTGTTTCCATATTTCAGCAATTGTAAATTGAGCTGCAATAAACAGTCTAGTGCAAATGTCCTTATGAGAAAAGGATTTTTCTTTTGGGTAGATGCATCGTAATGGGACTGCAGGATCAAATGGGAGGTCTAATTTGAGTTCTTTGAGGAGTCGCCACCATACTTTTTTCCAAAAGGATTATATTAGTTTTCAGTCCCACCAGCAGTGTTAAAGTATTCCCTTTGTTCCATATCCATGCCAACATCTGCAGTTTTGAGACTTTGTGACATGGGCTGTTCTCACTGGTGTTAGGTGATGTGTCAGTAGTTTTGATTTATATTCCCCTGATGATCAGGGATGATAAGTATTTTTCAAATGTTTGTTAGCCATTCATCTGTCTTCATCAGAGAAGATGCTGTTCATATCTCTTGCCCATGAGTAGATGGCATTGTTTACTCTTTTTTTTGTTGATTAATTTGAGTTCTCTGCGGTTACTAGTTATCAATCCTTTATTAGATTCATACCCTGCAAATATCTTTTCCCATACTGAAGGTTGTGTTTCTGCTTTACTGGTTGTGTCCTTAGCTGTGCACAAGTTTTTAAGCTTACTTAAGTCCCATTTGTTAATTTTCATTGTTGTTGAAATGGCCATGGAAGTCTCTTTCAAAAGGTCTTTCCCTACTCCAAATCGTCAAGTGTTTTCCACACACTTTTCTCTAAGATTTTTATCGTTTCCTGTGTTAGAGTCAAGTCTTTAATCCATCTTGAGTCAATTTTTATAAGTCGTGAAAGGTGTGGGTCAAGTTTCAGTCTTTTCCATGTGGTTATCCTGTTCTCCCAGCACAATTTGTTGAATAGGGATTCTTTTCCTCACTGTATGCTTTTGTTAGGTTTAGCAAAGATCAGATGGGAAGTAGAGACTAGTTTCATCTCTTGGTTTTCTATTCTGTTCTATATGTCTTTGTCTCTATTTTTGTGACAATACCATGCTGTTTTGATTTCTGTGGACTTGTAATATAGCCTGAAGTCTGGCAGATGATACCTCCAACTTTGCTTTTATTACTAAGAATAGCCTCAGCTATTTTTCTGGTTCTATACAGAACTAAGTACTATTTTTTCCAGTTCTTCAAAATATGATGTTAGTATTTTAATGGGGATTGCATTGAATCTGTAGATTGCTTTGGATAGAATATACATTTTGACAAGGTTGATTTTTCTCAGCCAGGGCATGGTGTGCTCTTCTATTTGTTAATGTCTTCTGCATTTTCTTCTCTAATGGTTTCATAATTCTCTTTGAAAATATCTTTCACCTCTTTTGTTAAGTATATTCCTAAGTATTTCATTCTGTTTGAAGCTACTAAAAAAGGAATTGTGTCCTTGATTTGACAAAAAAAATATTTCTGACATTGAATTTATGGAGGAAGCATATATGACTATTGGTTTAGGTCTTGACCATTTTATTTTCAAACACACACATACATAAGCACACACACAAAATAGAAGACACCCATTTACAGAGTGTAGCCATCCTTTTCTTTTACCCTCAGATCCAATCTTTGCCCTACAAGTACTCTGCTTTGTATTACAGGGATTCATTTTCCTCATACTCCTTCTTTTGTTCTCTGGTTTCCAGATAAGTTTGGCCAAATAGAGTAGGATTTGAAGGCAGCTTCCTGAGTCTTAAAATGTTGGTGTTCTAGGCAGCTGTCTGGGTCCTCAGTTCTTGGAGTGTACTGGAATGAAAAATGACCAGACACCCCAAAGCAAGACAAGTGTGAAACAAAGTGTATTGAGAAAGGGAAAGGTAAGTTTACATACTAAGAACAAGATATAGGCTTAACAGAGTAAGATATATTAGCCACAGACTGTGAACACGCCATCTTTGTCACAGGGAAAATGCATGGGACCATGACCACTGATTCTCTTTTATATCATCTGGATCAGGCTTACTCCATAATTTAGAGGTCACCTTGAAACCTGAATCTTACCACACATATGGACCTCCCATGAGCTCTCTGACAGGCCATTGGGAAGTGTGAATTGCAATGGAGGATTTAAGCTAATGACATGATAATTATTATTAAGTTTGTTCTAGGTCACCTTTAATCCTCAATTGTACTTATTAGCTTAGACAGTTTTCAAAATCCTTTTGCAGTTGTTATGCTGAGTTCTGATTGGTAGACTGGTAGGACGTTCCTGCTCCCCAGGTATGAGCAATCACTTGGGACAAAATTAAGGTGAGCAGTACCAATATGGAAGCTCAGGGGGCCTGCCTTATCCTTCTTCCCAGGAGAGTCATCCATAACTAACTATCTAACAATAGGAGGCACTGGGAATAGATTAGAAGCCAGATGGAGGTGGAAGTATGGGATTCATCCTTCCCCCCTCCCACTTTATCCTGCTTTCAACTTAGGATCAACCCAATGAAGTCAAACAATTAATACAATTGTTTTAACAATTCATACAATACCCACTTCTAATTATCCTGCTTACATCTTCTGTGTCAGCAGTCTCTGAGCAGGACATAACTGAAGCTTCCTTCATCCCACCATAAAACTTTTCCACCCTTTTTTTACATTTTTATCTTTACTAAATACAAGTGATAGTTGACTCTCTTGGTATAGTGAACTCTGAGTAAATAGCCTTCATATGTTCTCATTTGGGTGGTCTTTCCTTCCTTCCTTCCTTTTATTCTCTTTTCTTTTTGTAAAAAGTAGAAGAAAACATCTAGTAGAAGAAGATCTATGGGGTAGAATATGGACTTCAGAACCTAAAACAACTGGAATTCCACAAATCAGACACTGAGTTTACTAAAGTCTATTATGTGTTAAGTCCTTAGGACTCTGGTAAGGCTGGGATGACATAGTAGGAAGTGCACTTTTGCAACCACGATAAAATAAGATAAAATAAACAGGAAAATGTAGATAAAACTCTTAAGCTCCTTTTCTGGTTCATGATCAGGGATGTTGATCATCAATTATTTGAAGTAACATCTACCTCTGTCCATTGTCTCCTAAGCTATTTGAAAAATAAAATATGTATAGCAAACTTTTTCTTGTCTTAGGTCCTTTGTGCTGACATTTTCTCTGCTTGGATTTCTCTTCACTTCATGCTTTCCTAAGGTTGCTTATTTATTTCACTCAGATTTCAAATTGAATATCATCTTTTCCTACTACTATTTATGACTATACAACCTGAGATCTAAGGACATGTACCCCACCCAAACTAAAAGATAAACTATGATTTTCCCTAGATTTTTTCATTGTTATTATGACCTCTGAAATAATAGAAATAAAATTTCAAAAGTAAATTAATAGTTAGATTGAATGAAATCAGCAGATTGTGTATTATTTCACATATGCTTATGAAATGAGGCTGTTTTAATTCTTAACTGGTGTAAAATTTCAGGAAGGAACAGAACAAAGAAATGAAATAATGAAATTAATTTCATATTATTCTTAACTCAAAAATGAGAAATGTTCTTTATCACATAACTTAACAATATTCCAAAATGTTGCCCCTACTGAATGTTATACCAAATGCAATTTGGATCAGAAAGTTCAGTTTAAAGTCAACGTGAAAGGCATACACACTGAGAGTAGAACTCAAATACTATAACTTCACTTTGGGGTGGAAAGCTGAAACTTATTTATTTTTAATTACAGAATAGCTTATGGAGGGAAAAAACTCAGGATAGTCACTGCACATACATATTTGCATATTACATGTACTCAATTTGTTGTAAGCAAGCAACTCTTATCTGGTTGTAAATAGCCTGCTTCATGATTCAAAGATATCATAAGTAACAGTCAACTTGGAATGCAAATTTTAGTTATAATTTTATGTCAAGAGAAATGAAATGATCTATTTAGTTGAAATTGCAATATATTGGATACTCCTTTTACTTAAGTGGCAGGAAACAGTGGACTTTCACTTTAATGTAATGAAAGTTGGGTTTTTTTTTTTTCCTGAACAGCCTATACGTAATATTAAATCATGGGTTTGAGAGACCACAATGTTAAGTGTCTAAAATATGCTCAATGATGAAATGGGTTTCCTGTGTGGAATAAATAATGTTTGATTAAACACATTTTTGCTTACAGGATAAAATATTGTGTCTGACAAAATTAAATTTCATCCACAGCCCACATATTAGCATAATGTGGATTTTTCCAAGCTACCTTTATACATGAAATAATGTCGGCTGTAATGAATGAAAGTAAGTACAGGTTATTTCAGCAGTAATTCTCCAGTGCTCTCCAGAAGTTTTGATGGCAGGTCAGCTTTTTGCAGTTGGGAAATTTGCTGATATAAAGTAAGAAGGCTTTTATGATATGTACATGTTCTCTCGGATGAGAGAATGACCACAGAAAATTAAAAGATATCTAGAAGAAGATCTCTGTACATCATTTCAGCTTGACATATACACTTAAAGACAACAAGAAATTAAGTTAGATAATTTCCCCTAAGAAAGGATCCATGAAGAAAGTTGCTATTAATAAATCATTTGGGATCTAGAGACAGCAACAACAACAACAATAATAAAGTGTATGGTCAGATCTTGAGGAAATGTAAAAAACAAAACAAAAAAAATAAAACCTCCACCCCAAATCAGTTACAGAATAAACAGTAAGACAAAGTAACAAAACTGGATATTTATGATTTTACTATATTTAATCATAATTAGTGATATATCCACTTCCTTGGAGCCTATACTTTAAAATTAGGTTTATGAAGGCATAATTCACATGAAATACTATTCAATCTTTTTGTTTTCATTTTGATTAACTTTAACAAATGCCCAAAGTTGTGTAACTGCCACTACAGTCAAGATGCAGAATACTATCTGCATAGTACCACCTGAAAAAGAGCCTTTTGAAGTCAGTCTCTTCCAGAATGTCCTATAAACATAATTTTAGACTATGTGTTTTCTGTGTCAGATTTCTTACACTTATTGTAATACATTTGATGGTCAACTGATCATTGTGTTATCGCATTTTCCAGTAGTTCATTGTCGTTTATTGACACACTGAATTATATTTCATTCTAAAAATATGCCACATTTGTTTATGAACAAATATTAGTAGATAGATATTTGGGTTACTCTCAATTTTTATGTTATAAATAAAGCTGCTATATATATTTGCAAGAAGCATTTTTGATGTGCATGTCCCTTGGTAACTATCTAGGCATTGGATTATTGGTTCATATGGTAAGCAGATAGTTTACTTTATATGAAAATATCAAGCCGTTTTCCAAAGTGGCCATACCATTCGGATTCCCATGAGCAACATGAATTCCAGTGGCCCCTCCTTCTTGTCATCACTTGATATTTTCAGGTGTTATTATTTTATTATTCATGCTATTTTAGTCATTCACGTAGGCACTGGTAACCCCTTATAATTTTAACTTTTACTTCTGTAAGGACATGACGATGGGCATTTTTTTATGTACTTATTTGTGTTTTATGTGAATTTATTTTAACACCTTCTAAAGTCATTTATCTATTTCTATGTTGTATAATTTGTCTTATTGCTATGTAATGTCTCTTTATGTATTTTAGACACCAGTTCTTCATCAATTATGTGTTTTGCGAACATTTCTCCAATCTGTGGTTTTCTCTTTCCATTTTCTTAGTTGTGTCTTTGAAAAACCTAAGGTTTTAATTTTGATAAAGGTCAATTTATCCTTTTACCTGTATTTCTTGCTTTTTATGTTACATCAAAGATATCTTTGTGACAAAGACTTTCTATGCTTTTTAGAACTTTTATGGTCTTATATTTTACATTTAGGTCTATGCCCTATTTGTGTTATTTTTGTATATGATATAAAGTATGGGTTGGTTATAGTTTGTGTAGTCACAAGGGCCTCAAGGTCCATCCTGGGGCTTGCCAAAGTCTCAAAACATTCATGCTCCACAAGGAAGACAAAAAGTTTTCAAAAGATATAGACATGCTACATGTTATATAATTTTTTTTCTCAATTGGCTACAAAGTGACAAATAAAAATAGTTGTATAACTAATGCAAAATAAATTAGATATCTTCTGGTACATCAGATTTCAATTTCTGTTTTCCTTATTTTTATTTATGTTCTCTTGGCAGAAGTATTTCAGGTCATAATATCAGGATTTTATGTCAGTAAATTCAATCTACAATTCTCATTGTTGTTAAATGGGCAGTCATCTTGGTGATAGAAACTGAAATCATGATTCTACATGCTGGATTTTGTCAAGACAGTCCTTCAAACACAAAGTGGGTCTAGAATAAATCCTACATTATCTGATTGTCTGCTTTAGTGAGAGCATATCAGTTGTAGAATTTCTTGTGTCATTTTTCTGATTATAACCAGAGATAATTTTTATTTACATTTTGTATGTTTTTCCTGTATTTCCCTAAGTAGGTGTAAGAAACGTACATACAAATACATGCATTTCTCATAGTAGAATATGATCACATTTATTTAATAAAAGCAAATGTATGTATTTGACATGTAGGCATTATTGCTTCATAATTATAATTTCAATCATTACACATTAGCACTCAGCATATAACATATTAGAGAAATATAAGTTCACAAAGAACAGATTAAAAATGTGTTTCTTCTGAGCAAAAAAATTAGAGAATGTTTTTGATACTCTTTCAATAGTTGAAACCATAGAGTTGGAATTTTAGTTTACATGACCTTAGTAAATATGTATATGATTTGTTCTCTGCTTTAGAAATAATCTGATGTGTTAAATATGGCTTCATTAATAGAGGAGCTAACCCTGTAGCCAGTCTGGAAAGAAGACAGCAAATCTCGTGGCTATAAGTATCTGCAATCTGTTAATGTATGTGCTTCCAAATTATTTTGCCAACAGAAGGCGATGTGATCTAGATTAATGCACGTGGTTACATTTCCTTGTGGTGATAAAACATGTCAGTGTTAGTGAAATTACTCTTGAGTTTAAACTTCTAGAAAGCTGAAAAATTTTGTTTTGTTTTGATTAATTATTTAATACTATAGACATCTGCAAATCAAACTCTCTCATGGACTCACAGAGTTTGCAGTTTTAATCTTGGAATGATAATGCTGAAGAAGAATCAAATATTATTTTAATTCACTATCACAAGTCTACTAATGGAATCTTCACTTTGTTTTCTTTAAAAACTTTGATTATTGTATCTCAAGAATGGGAAAGCAAACATCCAAAGTACTCCATACTAATGTGAAGCCAGCAGACTATCTAATACATGCCCATGTAAGAGATAAACTCAATTCAATTCTAGATGGGGGGAAGGAGAACTGGGGAGAGGTGAGAGGGGAGGAAACGAGGGGATTGGTATGCTCCCACTTGATGGGCACAATGTAAGTGTATATGGCACATTTGGGTGTGGGACACAACTACAAGAAGGACTCTACCTTCTTGTAACCTAGTTCTTTTTAGCCTCACATTACCCTGAAATAAAAAAATTTTTTTTTGATTTACAAAAATTTTTCACAGTAGAAAATAATCCCATTTGTTTGTCTAATGAAAGAAAAAATATGTATGTATATGTATAGGTATAAGACATACATATACTGTGAAATCATTATAAAATTACATTATGGATTATAAAATTGCAATATGAATAAATTGTGGGTACTGCTTTAAGGAATTCATATAACACTTTTGGAATTAAAACTTTAAAGTTGTTTAAAATGTTTTTGCTCAATTTCATACTTATATAAAAGTAATATTTTCTTTGTCTTCCACCTAGTTATAAACATTGTTCTTTAGTGACTGCTGAAATTTTATTTTTTAGACTTTTAAAGAAGCTGATATTAGTGTGCATTAGTTATGAAAAACTAAAATCAAGTTATGAGATGAGAAAAACGCATTCAATTCATATTAAATTTTGGTTAAGTTTACCAATGAAACTTGTTATATAAGAGAATTATTTGAAGAAGTGGTTACGAAATTAATTATGTAAAAGATTTTAAGATGGATATCTTATCCAGAAACTTAACAAAAATTAGTACATTTAAAAGATTCTAAGAAATTTCTTAACAATCATATTTTGTTATTAAAATAATTATTAAATTTTAGTCAAATTTATCCATTTTAGATGATATAGTTTTTTACATCACTGTCCAGAACCACTTTTCTTTTCTTTGTTTTTTTAAGTTTCATACTAATGTGAGGGCACACTTAATTAGACTACATTGTTTTCATTTGTAAGGCTGAATCTGAGTTGTAGTTTTCTTTATCCAGGAAGTGTTCCACATACCTGTGGATTTTCTGAACTTGCTGAACCCTCTCCCATCACCCTACTTCTTCATTTAATTGAACCTTTCCTCTTAAGTGATCATGTAGTTATTAATCTACTAGTTTCAACTTAGTATTGAGCATGTGAGGCTGGTTTGTTCATTCCTATGATACTTTGCTTAGGAGAGTGTTCTTGAAATCCATCCAGATTGTTAACAAAAGATACAAAATCTCCATTCTTTTTGATGGCTCCATAGTATTCCATGGTATACATATACTTCCATTTATAAATCCATTCATGTGTTGAAGGGTACTTGGTTTTCACATCTTTGCAATTATGAACTGGGCTGCTCTAAACATTTGAGTGCAAATGTCCTTATGGGAAAATGACTTTTTTCTTCCAGATAGAAGCCTAGTAATGAGATTGCAGGATCAAAAGGTAGGCCTATTTTTAGTTCTTTGAGTACTCTGCATACTTCTTTCCCAAAAGGCTACAGAAGGCATGAAGGGTGTGAATTTCCCTAATTTGCAGCCCTACCACCAGTGCATGAGTGTTCCCTCCTCTACACCCATGACAGCATCTGTTGTTTTGGGACTTTGTAATGTGGGCCATTTTCGCTGGGGCTAGGCAACGTCTCTTAGTGGTTTTGATTTGCATTTTCATTGCCAGGAATGGAAGGGAGAGCATAGTCATTGGGACTACGGGCCGTGAGTACCTTTGGTCCACTTATAAAAACTTCAGAATTAAATCTAAAGAAATTGAAAGGCCATTTGTATAGTAAATATACTAATAAATGAAAATGGGTATTATAGAGTGCCAAAATATGAGCCAGGGTATAGCTACTGGAAAGATGAATGAACAAAACACAGAACTACCAGATACCATAGAAGTTTTGTAGATTGGAGAGATATTATAGATAAATTTGTTCATACATTTGTTTACACATATTCTACAAATATTTACCTAGCATCTGGTATGTACATAGGGATGTATTTGGTGCAAGAAATTCAGAAATTCAGAAAGGAATAAAACACAGCCTGAAGCTGCAGAGAGCTCACTCTCTAAATTGGATTGTTAAGTACAGTGGTGGAGGTAAGGCAGCTATTATGAAGCAGAGGATGTGAATCTCCCTGCATTTGTAACATGTTAGACCTCCTTTAACATGGTCTGAGTTCTAACAGAAAATCACTTATATGCCATTGAGTCTATTCATGTGCATATATGTTTTCTCATTATTACTTTTAAAAGGGTACATATTGCATTCTACCATCATACTTATATAAATCATGAGATTCTGTCCACTGCATTCTATAAGACTGTAGTTTTATCAGGGATAAGGACTCAAGATAGGGGACTTTCCCTAGAAAATAATAATATAAATTGTAATATCCTCAATATTAAAGAAAGTAGAGGGTTGGTTATTATATAACAATGAGAAATAGTAAAAGAACCAAAGTAGGAAATGTTATGATTCTGACACTTTCTCACTTTTATCATTCACTCACTATTGACTCAAAGATGCACAAACACTTCCTTGAACATTTCTTTGAAATGCATAAAAATGTATGAAATGAAAGTATCATTCAAAAATTAGTAAAACTTAAAATTGTGATATTAGAAAATTTCTCCAAATGCTATTTCTGGGGAAAAAATTATGCGGACTCAGAAATGTATAAGAAACTAAGAAGAAAAAAAAAGTCTTGGGCAGTTCCCGTAAATAAATGTTTAATATCTGTTCTGTGACAGTCACATTTTTAGTTATAAGAGATGCAAAGACACACTTGAATACCCCAGAAAAGACAAAAAGAAACAGAGCTAATAAAAATTAGAAAATAGGCATATACTAAGTATAAAACAGGTAAACTGGAGATTAAAGACCTTAAGAAACAAGTCAATACAAGAAAAATCATGATTGTCCTCTCGTAATTTAGGTTGTACTAGATAACTCACAAAATGTCTATATATCTTAAGAATAATTACCATGTTTTTCTCACAAACGTGATATATATTAATTGTAAAAGTTCTGAGCAATACCAAATGAATTACTCTAAATTCTATAAGCCCTCAAATTCAGCATATGATGATAATATTTCCAGACGTTTATAGTATTTGGGTCTGTTTATGCATATGAAGAATAACTAAAAGACAAAATGAGAAAACAGTTTTGGAGAGTAAAATTATATTATAATTGATACTTTTAGTTAAAAAATAACTATGTTTTTGTAGTATTTAATCAAAGAAATGGAACAAGTCTGCCCATAAAAATTGCTATACTTTATATTCATTTTTATGAATAATTATGGTAAAATTAAAATAAATTAATTGCTGAAAAATAAAAAATACAAAATCCTTTCATTTAAAATGAAGATAATATTACTTTTAAATTTAGAATCTTTTCACTGGTTCTAAATGATGACATTAGTCCACTTACCCTTACTAAACTTTTATTTAAATTATATTTTTTATCATATTATTGAATATATATCAAGCCAGAGATTGCAATATTTCAAAGATTGCAATATTTATGTTTTCTTTTTAAATCATAATTCTAGTTTTTTCATTGTTACATATTTAAAGAAATCAATACTTACCACCAACATTTTAATATTGCTTCTTTATTTTTGAGTTCTTTATTTTTATTATCAAGCTGATTTTTCAAGATGCTAAATTATTAGATTTTTAAGAGTATATCTTTTACTACTTTGAAAGACATTTTGGGTACATAGATATAAAGTTAGAGCATCCTGTCTCCTTCAGAACATTCTATAGTATAGAAATTCTATAGTATACAAATGTTATACTACCTTGAGATATGTGAAGAAATTTGAAGATAATTTTTGATTTTT